>SNQJ01S0247947.1:1691-13030 GCA_010110895.2 Picea sitchensis
TGATTCACCCCCCCTCTCAGTTGTCCAACATAACTCTTATACTATTTTTCATTGCTCATTGGATATAGTTGAATGGTGTAAATATAAGTTGAAAAAGGTTTTAAATTGTACTTGATACTGATTCACCCCCTCTCAGTATCAACGGATAATCCTTAGTAGGTCTTAGTGCATCACTTAATTCAATAGACTTAACATAGTAGCGGGATTAAAATTCATTTTAAAATATCTAACATTATTGCTAATGTGAAAGTAATTGCAATCTAAGGTATTTTATTTAATTAATCAATTTCACTTTCTTTTTGTTGTTTCATTCTCATGAAACCCTTCATGGGCGACACTTAAATGGTCAATAATAATTACAAATTACTTTAGTATTTGATTTAATCAGTCACAATTCACTTTATAAACTTTATATGAAAATATCTATATAAAATTACTTTCAATAAAATCCCTTACCCATTTACTCTCTCTTACCATGTAAGAAATGATAAACAAATGTTAAAACCCATTTACTCTCTCTTACAATGTAAGAAATCATAAACAAAAGTTAAAACCCATTTTTTGAAAGTCCAGGTACACTCTATCGTCTCTTAAGATGGAAGAAACCATAAACAAATGTTTAAAAAGGCTTTTGAAAGTCCAAGTGCACTCCATGAATCCCTCATTGCGGAGCTCCACCTCACATGGTGGCCTTTTAAATTTTTGTAGAACATGACCTTTTGAGCACCCACCCCTACTTTTTACCACTTTGACTCATAATTTAGTTATTTACATTTCCCAAAAATTATTTACAAGATAAATATTTTGAAATACTTTACAATTATCCATGATCAAATAATGTATAATATTTTTATTTAAGCACATCAATTATGATACTTTGTAATTACTTTAGAGAATACATATATTTTTGGATACTTTACTATTAACCATGATTAAATAATGATTTTAATAATCTATAAGATTTTTATTTAATCACATAATTATGTACTTTGTCATTAGTTAAGAAAGATTCATCCAAAAATTTGCATCAAAATTAATTTTGATATTTAAATTTACGTCCATATTAATTTTGATACTAATAAATTGTTTCTTCTCACTAAAAAAAGTAATCATCATTCATGACTTTGTTTGAGAGAAAAAATATAAAGACTATGCTGACCTCACTTATTAGTCCCTGTCGTAGGCATAGAGGGACTATAGCGATTGATAATTCGTTGACCTCATATTAGTTTGTCCTTTGACCACAAATATTTACATAATACCTATTGTTGGAGCTAGGGAACTAAAAACATTGAATTTTATAGAATAAAAAGTACCATATATGTAATGATCTGATTGGATAACAGATTGGAGGGCTTATTGTCGGCTTCACTATTCCCAATGTTTTATATGTTAGTGTATCCAAACTTTTTGATCGTATATAGTCTTTTTGAATCATATATTTTTCTTATGCATTGCTTGAAGGTAGATTAATGCTAGCATTAGTTCGAATGTTTGTGTTAGCATTTTTTGCTAGCTAAATTTATCACAATGTTTGATATGCTAGCATATCCAATGTTTGTCCTTCGAATACATTCTCTACTATTCGAACTATTGTTAATAATTTTATTTTATAATAAATGTTTTTTTGGTACGTAAGAGACCTGCCACACTGCATTCTTTTTTAAATGTTTACAGAGCATTTCTGATAGACTTAAATGTTTACCTAACAGGCTTCGCAACGTTAAATGTTTACTTAGCATGCTTGTTACAATACCTTTTCTTCCGGGTTTTTTTTTTATATGCAATGTTCTCTACGTTCAATTTGGGCAATATTGTGCTTCAGAGGCATTGTTGGTTCACTAGTTCATGCTTGCTTCTTGCATCTTCACTAATTTCTTATTTGCTTGTTGTTGTTGTTCTTGTTTGCATGTTCATCTTGTTGCAGTTTTTATGTTTGGGGTTTTGCAACCGCGATTGGGACTGTGGCATTCTTGGTCGACTGGTTGGCGCTTGCTTCTTTGTTCGCTGGATGTTGCTTATTGTTGTTTGATTTAGTTTTGCAGGGTTCAGGTCCTATGGCTATAGTTGGGCCTTTTAGTGTTATTTGTTGCTTTCTCTTGTTTTCCTAAGATTTGCAATGTTGGGGTGTTGCATTTGCAGTTGGATCTGTTGTTACATTGTTTTGCAGTTGGCTCCCCATAAAATACTATTAAGATAGAATAACATGCAAAATTTTGCAGTCGATGTATATTGCATCTCTTACGGCTTCAACCAGAGTTTGTCGGGCTCCAACTATATTTCATAGTTGGCAATGATTTTTCCATGGTTTATGTCCTACTATAGTTTCATAGTTATGAGACAAAGTGTTGTTGTCTGAGCAATATAGTTATTCTCTCCCTTTTTTTTTCTTCTTGTAAACTTTCCCATTTTTTACCTTTTGTTCTTCCACTCTATTATGCGTTTATGGTTCTATACTTTCTCACATTTTTGTGCTCGCGGGTTCTTGGTGTGGTGAACTGACAAATAGTTATCTCCATCTATATCTTCACATCATGATTCTGACCAATTTTATGAACACAGGTTCGCGGATAGGTTCTAGTGAACTATGGTAACTCGTGTTCGGCGTATACATCTTGCACTGAGAAATTTCGTGCTCTATAATTCGAACCCATACTCCTCAAACTCGCAACCATGCCTCTGCCTAAGATGACTCTGTCTGTCCTACTTACCTTTCCATACTTAGTCGAGTTTTCAAATTTTCGTTGGTTCACGCGTTTCCAAGTTCAGAAAAGTTTAAAAGCATTTTGTCGCTCCCCTCCATCCCCACTACCTTCCGCCCTACCCAATGGAAATTAATTATTCTTTCAAAAGTGACAACCGACTAGATAGGTTTGAGAATATTAGCTTTAATAAGAGGATAACTCGAGGACATCTCCCATTAAAATGCATAGAGATGCGAATATTATGGGATCTGATAATTTTTTTACCTGCATTTTGAATTTGCAAAAACAAATATTGGCTCTTTTATTTTTTTAAAGGCTTCATCATAGTAACAGTGCAATATTGCACTACCTTGCTGCCATCCACGAACGTGTCATCCATAGAGGCCTTGATGTGATGTTCGTCTTTAATATTGTGCATATGTTACATGTTGTCAGATTTGAGAATTTGTCTTTAAAATGCATAGACAGGCGAATATTATGGGATCTGATTATTGTTTTTGCCTACATTTTGAATTTTCAACAAAAAAATATTGGCTCTTTTAGTTTTTTAAAGGCTTCATCATAGTAACAATGCAATACTATACTACCTCGCTGCCATCCATGAACATGTCATCGACAAAAGCCTTGACTTGATGTTCATCTTTAATATTGTGCATATGTTAGATGTTGTTAGATTTGAGAATCTGCTCGGATATGGGAATGTTATTACGTGCTATTAGTCACTATTCAGAGCACATATTCGAAAATATTGGCATTAATAAGAGAAAAGATCGAGGGCATCTTTCATTAATATGAATTAAACCAAAATCTATGGAAGATCATATTGTCATCCTCCAACGTTTCTTTTAAATACTTATTGCCATTTCTCTCTATCATCAAAGAGTTGGGATTTAGGGTGCCTTCGTTCTAATGTTCTTGGTCATGGAAATGTAATAATACTTAGAGATGGCATTGAGGCCCAAATGAAATAAGAGAGAATGGTTTTATGTGACGTGAGATTTGAGCCAAAAAAAAACTTTGTTATCCAACATAAACTCAAACAGGAAAAAAAAAAAACAAGTATCTTCTGGTTGGTGTTCTCACTGTATTTGATGCTTTGGTTGGTTGAAAATCCTGCCTGGAGATTTGTTTGTTGATCTTCTTTGTTTTCTTGCTGGGATTTGGAAGGGATTTTCAGGTCACCTTCAAAATGCTCCTTCATTGAAGTATATAGTTTCTTCCAACAACACAGATTTGGCAAATGTATCGAATTCTGGAGAACACACAAGAATTTGTCTTCGTCAGAGGAGTCCCACTTACCGTGTCTCACAAAATGGTCTGTAATATTCAGGAATGACATGAAATATTACTCCATTCACGAATGTACCCAGAAGCGGGTAAGAGAAACTATATGGGTGGATAAAATGAGATACTAAAATTACAGAAGTTTCTATTTCAAAGTTTGTTGAGCTATTTCTGGGTGTGGTAACAGACTTGACGGAAAGCCATGTTATTTATTAAAGTTTGTTCCCTATCCTCTGGATGTAGTGATAGACTCCACATAGAATCAATTGTCTATCACTACTGCACATTTTTTATTTTACTACTCCTACGCATATAACTGGATTATGGAATTTGCAACATTTTTTTAGGATTACTTTATACTACCACCTTCTGCAAGAGGTTTTGCGTGTTCAGGTAATGATTTGGTTTTTGAAAATCACCTTTTACTACCACCTTCATGTAATCATCTTATTTCAATCTTTAGAAGAGACCTTAATGTAGTGGTGTGTTTCCAGGTCTATTTCAACCTAATGTCAATATTCTTGATGTTTCCCTTGCGTTGGATGGGGAAAATGCATTCTTTTGTTGCAGTTTATGTGATATTTAATAATAATAATAAAAAAAAATCAGACCATACAATTTTATTTTATTTTTTAATATAGAACAGTGTACTTTTTTGAACAGACACTTGTTCAAAAAGTTTTAGGCTTTGTTTGGGGTTCACGTCCTTCAAGGATGTTAAGTAATAAAAAATATAATATTGTTTGTGCCAATGAAATTGAGTTGTCATCCACTATGGAAATTGTATTAACACTGCACTATCAGATAATAGATGTCTGGCATGTGCCTAATGTGAAGGTCATTATCGCACAGGGCACCCAACGTCTAAATATTTATGGACTCAAACCAACATTGTAGATTTCGTGAGAAAGCAACACTAAATTCGATGTTCTTTGCAGGTCTGACAATCCCGCAGTTTAAGTACTTTGACAATGACAACCCTTCTTGTTCACCACATTGCCGCAGTACAGTCAGTATCATTGTTCCCATTGCCACCGCCAATGTCAATGTCTGAGGCCGAAGCTATATGGAGCCTAGGGTCACCAACTATGTGGATGCCTGAAGGTGAAAACTACCTCGATCAAAATTTTATTGTATGTCGAGTCTCTTGTTGCATCCAGAGGTCGCTCAACACTATTTGACATAGAAACTAGTTGTCTGTCAATTCTGTTACAACTTTGGCATAAACGTTCTGTAATTTCAGAATATTGATTCAAACGCCCATACAGTTTCTCACGTTGGTTGGTATCGAATTTTATAATTTCCTACTGAGTGTATTCGGGCATGGAGGAATATTTGGTGTCACTTCCAAACATTCCATACCTTTCTATGGGCCACCAAGTCTGCCACCTCTATGACGAAAGATATATTCTGATGCAATCTGCAGCATTTGATACACTTTCCAGTCCTGTGTTGTTGGAAGAAGTCATGTACTTAAATAGAAGAACAAGCAGTAGTTGTCTTGGACGTTCCTTCCAATTTACTGTAATAAAACAAAGAATTTCAAAATACAAATCTTTAGGCAGGGTTTTCAACCAAACAAATGATCGAATACAGAGAGAATAGCAATCACAACATACTTGAATTTTTTTTCTATCTCAGCTTTTGTTGCCTAATAGGATTTGTTTCCCCCATAACTAACATCACATAAAATGAGTCCCTCGACTTTGAATTGGACCTAAATCACATTTCTAATTTGTCTCGAATTTCAATGGTCAAGAACATTACAAGGAAGGCACCTTAAACCCCAAGTTTTCGAGGACAGAGGGAAATTAATACTTAACAAAGAATGGAATGTTGAATGACCAGCCAATGCAAGAAGGCCATGTCTAGAAGAGAAGAGCTATTCAAAAAACTAGGATAGATCTAGTTCGCAACACCAATTAAGTCCAAGACCCAAAATTGATATTCGACTCATTGTTTTTTACGAATCAAGCATTTGATCTTCAAGAAGATGGTCAACAAGCTTCGTTATTGTACATATTTTTTATTGGTCGGCGGCAGGCCAAATCGCAGTCATTGTGGAAAATAATCTCAACTGTATTTTGTAACCCATCTTATTTGAATATAGAATATTTGTGGTTTTATTTTTTATGGTGTTTTCCAATCTCTGTTATTGCTTTTCATTTTATTTTGTACCTTTTTTCTGTGTGTCGTTAAACATGGACGACAAGCTTTTATTTATGTTGCCCAGTACTTCGATTTAAATAAAGGATACTCTGTTCATTTCTTACATTCTACATGGAAGAATAATTTTTCATAGGCCATACTTATGTGGCTCCCGCCCTATACTTAAAGAAAGAAATTGGAGGACTGGTATTTCTTTCATTCTTTGGGTCCCGTAAATAGAATGAATTAATGACTATTACAACAAGGCAACTCAAGTGTTGACGCCATGTTCCTGTTCAATATATTGCATATATTGCAGCTTCTTCTATTTCATAATATATGTGCATATATACTAATATGATTACCATTGGAATAAATATAAAAACTTTCTCTTAGCCAAAATGTAGCCAATTATCTAGTCATCGGGTCCTGAGTTTGCGGTATCCAACACCTATGTCTCATGTTCCGTCATATACATCTTGCAGCCAAAGAAATTTTGTGATCTGCAATTTATGCTTTAACTAGTGAAAACTCACCAGGGGTTTGAAAAGATTGGCATTAATAAAGGAACAATACATTTTCTTCTGTGAGATACTTAGCTCTTTTCCCCTTTTTTTCTTCCCCTCTATTATCATTTTCTGGTTATATACTTAGTTTCTTTTCTATGATCGTGGGTTCCAGGGTTGGTGGGCTAACATATCTTCATATCCATCTATATCCTCACATGACAAATCCGACCGACCATTGTTCCTTTCCATAGTTAGCCAATTTCATGGGCGTGGTTTCCAAGTTGGCGCTTTCGAACTCTACTGCTTCTTGTTGCGTTATATACATCTTGCACTCAAAATTTTTGTTGTTTCAATGAAATTTGTGAACCAAACAACATCCTGCAAATTGGGAGATGATTTTCATTTGAAACAGAAATAATCTATTAATATATATTAATATGAATACTATTGAAATAAATATGAAAACTTTTTCTTGGCCAATACATAGCCAATTATCTCGCAAACAGGTCTCGGGTTCGCGGTATCCAACACCCATGTTCTCTGTTCCATCATATACATCTTGCAGCCAAAGAACTTTCATGATCTACAATTTATGTTTTTACTAGTGAGAACCCAGCAGGGGTTCGAAAACATTCCCATTGATAAATGAAAAAATGGATTTTCTACTATCAAATACTTAGCCCTTTTCCCTTTTTCTTCTTCCCATCCATTATCGATTTTTGGTTATATACTTAGTCTCCTTTCTATGATCGTGGGTTACAGGGTTGGTTGGCTGACATATCTTCATCTCCATCTATATCCTCACATGATGAATCTGACCGACCATTGTTCCTTTATATACTTAGTCAATTTTATGGCCGCGGTTGTCGGGTTGGTGCATATGAACTCGCATTTTCTTCTTCCCATCCATTATCGCTTTCTAGTTATATACTTAGTCGCCTTTCTATGATATCTAGTTCTAGGGTTGGTGGGCTGGCATATCTTCATCTCCATCTATATCCTCACATGATGAATCCGACCAATCGTTGTTCCTTTTCGCACTTAGCCAATTTTATGGTCGCAGTTGTCGGGTTGGCTCTTACAAACTCTGTTGCTTATTGTTTCATGATATACATATTGCACTCAAAACTTTTTTGATCTACAATTCCACTATGGGTTCCTCGAATACATTAACTTCTCTCAAAGTATTTGTTGTTGCCTTCCATCCCCACTAACTTTGTGTCCTTCCTAATATACATTAACTATGCTCTTACTAGTGACAATTGAACACACTGGTACGAAAGAATTGGTACTCGGTCCCCTGCCATATATAAATTGACTACCGGACTCCAACATCGTACCCTCTTTCGTGTTACACATTATGCATTCAAATGCTCTGAGGTATACAATTTGGTCATTGACCATACCTACAGAACTTGTCTAGAAACATGCAAAGAAGATCTTGCCAGGTAATGGAAAAGCTATTACAAATTTAAATATATTTGCGAAAACAAGTCTCGTCTTGTGTTTCCCTGTTCCATACTTGGACACTTTTTCGATTGCGGGTTCCCGGATTAACAGCCTCAAAATTGTGTTTCGAATCTTCCGTGAGTTGCAAACAATGCCTGGAGTTCCACAATATACAATTTGCCCGTTGGAATGTATAAAAACTCTTAATTTTTCCTCTTCCCCCCTGATCTGGAAATAGGGGGTTGACTTGTTTTTCTATGCAAGCACCCTCTACTCCATTAAAATAAACTTCAGAACCTTGCTCAATGTATTAGTTGTGTGTCAAGTTTATGCCTCTTTTATGTGTTTATCTGTGAGTTTCTTTAAAAGTTTAAATGTTGTTTAAATAAATAGTACAAAAACATAACATGCAGAAAAATATAACCAGCAACTCACAACAATGAGAACTTTATAAAGGAGTTCACCCCCAAATCGGCTACATCTCCTTGAGCCTCCATCAATGGACTAGGCTCTCTGGAATTAGTTTGTCAAAGTTTCTTTTAAAATATGTTGCTCAACTCCAATGGATTTACTGACTGTACCATTGGGTTCAGAATACATAAAAACCCTAAAAATGACTAATAGAACTTCGAAAACAGACCATGGCTCATCCGGGCATGACCTCTTCTACATGTGGCCTTGAGCTTCCCTGAGCTTCCTTGTGGAAAAAAAACCTATACAAGTCCTAAAATGCCTCTGAAACCTGTCCCAATGTGTTTAGAGCATAAAAATTAGTCAAAAATGACTATTCAGTCACAAAAAATAGACTTGGGCTCATCTAAGCATGACCTCCATCAATGATGGCCCTAATCTCCCTGAAGCTCCTGAAACTTCAAGGTAGAAAAACCTGAAAAATAATTCTCTGAATGGCTTTGAAAATAGTTCCAATGGATTCATAACATCCAAAAACCCCTAGCTGGGATTTTTCGGCACCTCATTTGGCCAAAAGATGAAGAAGTTAGGCCTCATGCCATTTTCCTCCTTCAAGCTTGTTGTCTCTGGTTCACCAAATCGCACTCCTGTGTGAGTAACCTGGATTTTGGGAATTTCCCATGCCTAAACCCAACACATGTACACATTCCCACAAAATGTACCAATTTTTTTCACCGTTAGTGAACTAAGCCCCCTAAACGCAGAGGTGTTGGGCGCATGGGGGGCCATGTGGCCACGTCCCAACGCAAAAAAAGGCATTGTTTGCATGAATGAACTTGGGCGTGACAAGTGTCTAGGCGTGTGGGTGTTAACCTTTTGAATGTGGTTTGAATCCATGCCAAAACCATGCAAACAATGAGGTCATATGGTATATGCACATAGGAACAGGGGTTGGGGCTAAGCCCCAGCCCGGACCGAGACCCAACTTAACCATAGTCCGAAGTTAAATATAATTTCAAACATATACATAACAAGTAACATGTCGTGGGCTATTGGTAGCCCAATGTTTACAAAGGTATCCACTCTGGGGGGAGGTCTGGGGTTCGATCCCCACAGACTCCATACTTTTACGCACCATAAACTAGAACGTGGTGCCACATGGCAGCCCACGCCTGGGCCACGTGGTGCCAAACCATTGAACAAAAAGATGCCACGTGTTGAAATTCCATTCGCCCACGTGTTTTCTAGTTAATGCTTGCCACGTCAACTTACCAACTTAGCATCTTGCCACATCAGCATACGATCATGCCACGCCATCACTTGTACGGACTGTACAGTTAGTTTTTTTTTTCATGTTTGGCAAATCGAAAAGAATGTGATATCTCTCTCATCCAATGTCCATTTGACCCCATTTTAAGTGCGCTGGGTTCATGACGATGAACCCTACACACCCGTTCGTTTTGAAGAGATTATGAACACTTTTATTTTTGGGCTAAAATTTGACCCCTAGTCCAGATTCTAATCACACCTTCCCACTGAAAGGATTTTGGTCCCATAAAAGCTGATGATTATCTTCCTAAGCTTCAATACTCTTCTTCTTCCAAGTTCTCTCAACTGATTCTGCTTGAAAAGTCTTTTTGGCAATCACCTGGGTACCTTGACATGACTTGCACTGCAACTGTTTATGTCCCTCAACCATTGTTCTCTGGTTGTTGCTAACCCAATGTTCTCTTTGTGCTTGGAATACTAAAATCCTTCCTACTGAGAATCAAGTCCCTCTTGTGAACTCTTTGGCGTCAACACAATCCTCTCTACAATGGTTGCAAAAAAAAGGTTTCCTGCGACATCTTGTCACAAACCAAGAAAAACCATCAATCTTGAAAACAAACTTTATACAAGACTAAAAATGATGCCAACAAAGTCTTTTTGTTGTTCAAGCAAACTGTCGCATCTTGTAATTCATCAAAGCACATAGCGTTTTCCTGCATCTCGGTGTACTCAAAATTGACTTACAATCCAAAAAACACTATCGACTAAACATAAGACGACAAACATGATCGACACAACATAGTTGTCAAGACAACATCGACACAAGTCGAGACTCATTTGAAACACATTGACATTCCCAATGACAAGTTGACATTCATGATGTAATGGCCCCCCTCGGTCGTCATCCCACTGGTTGGGCAAACACTATTGTGCGGAATAACACTTCTTTAACACATTATGCATTCTAATGAACTTAAATACGCTTAATTACAGTTAAACACAGAATAATTCATATGCACAACAGAATACATGATACATATATGACTCACAAGCATGTAAAACATAATATTAAGCATAAGTTGATACTTATCTTTGAAATCATGGTAATTCCACCAACCACGTGTAGGCCTTCCATGAACCTCCCATCCTTAGACCACACTACTCATCACGCTCAGCAGTGGGTCACCCCCGAGATGGGACTAAGCTCCACCCAAGGCAAGGAATCATAATCTAGGATGAGGTTACAGGGAAAACTGCACAGAGCAACCAGAAGGATTCTCTCCAGCAACCTTCTTACGTCCACTACTCATGGACTCTCATTCCCCACATGCCTGTTCCACCCGGGAGTATACACCTTCACAAGAATAGTCCATCGGTGCTTCACCTCCCTCTCCGGGTCTCGCCAATAGGCCGGATCAAGAATTCTCAGAGCTCTATAGCTGGTGTTGGACTCTCTCTGGGAGAAAACCACTTCCTAGCAGACTCTCTCACCTGGAGAGAGATGCTCAAAGGCCTGACAACCTGCCTCTTCAACTCCATTCCAACACAGGGAGGAAAACAACAA
>SNQJ01S0247949.1:0-13030 GCA_010110895.2 Picea sitchensis
AACCCAGGGTAGGATTAGGGGGGAAATTCCCCTTACTTACTGTCTCCATATCTGAATGTTGGAGAAAATTATTTATGAATTCCTCTCTATTGACTGGCTTATGATATAACTTCAATCTGTGCTTGTTTAGTAGAAAAGAAATGTCGCAATCATCTATAGTTTTAATCTTGAATGCTCCGTTATAAAATAATGTCTCTACCTCATAAGGCCCTAACTAGTGAGTGCTAAACATTCCTTTAAATGTTTTGAATCTAGAATTAAATAAGAGAGACCAGTCACCTAGTTTGAATGTCTTCTTCCTGATGAATTTATCATGCCATTTTGATCTTTTCTATTGAATAATGGTGGTTTGTTGAACTACATCTTGTGGAATCTTATCCAATTCATTGTGTTGTAATAACCTTTGTTGTTGTTACTATGAAAGATCAATCCCAAGATTTGTTATTGTTATGAAAGTTTTGATTTGAAATTCAATGGGAAACAAAACTTTCTTCCCATACACAAGCCCATATGGTGTATTCCCGATGTTGTTTCTCCATGTGGTTTGATAGGCCCAAAGTGCTTCATGAATATTGTCTACCCAATCTCGGTTATGTAACTAAACAATTTTGGTCAAGATAGCTTCAAGTACTTTGTTTGTAGATTCCACCTACCCATTGACGTGTGGATGGTAAGGAGATGATTTCCTATGCTTGATCTTTTATTGTTCAATGATGTTTTGGACAAGCTTTGACGTGAATTGAGCACCTTGAATTGTCACAATTTCTCTTGGGATACTAAAATGAGTAAATATGTCGTTAAATAAAAAAATCTACAACAGATTGTTCATTAGCATGTAAAATATGTTTAGCTTCTACCCATTTTGTGACATAATCAGTACATACCAAAATATACCTTTTCTTTTTAGACATTGGAAAAATAGGCCCTACAAAATATAAAACCCATTTTTCAAATGGTTCTATGTGTACCTAAGTTTGTAGAGGCATTTCATCTGCTTGTACTGGTCTACCCATCTGTTGGCAATTGTCACACCTTCTAACGTATTTCTTGGCATGTTTGAAAAGAGTGGGCCAAAAATACCCTAAACGAAGGAATTAATATGTGGTTCTCTTATCAACAAAATGACATCCGAAAGGTTCATTGTGGCACGCTTTTAATATGTCGAATACTTTGTCTTCTCATACACATTTCTGAATGATAAGATCAAGTCCAGTATGAAAGAGTCCTCAACCAATCCATGAGTAAGTGGCATTGTGTTTAATGACCTTTCGCTTCTCTTTTGAAGAAAGATGTTGAGGTAGATTTCATGATGCTAAATAGTTGGAAATATCTGCAAACCAAAGATATTTAGTAGAAATTGAAAAGATATGTTCATCTGGAAAGTTATCATCAACAAGAATTAATTCACCTTCATTATGAATCCTAGAAAGGAAAGTTGCAACAACATTTTCCTTACTAGGTCTATCTAGCACATTGATATTAAATTCTTGTAATAAAAGAAGCCATCTAGTAACCCTTCCATTAGTAATTGGTTTGTTCATTAAGTATCCAATGCATGAGTGATCAATATGGACAAATACCTCATATCCTGTGATATAGTGCCTAAATTTGTTGATGGCATGCACTATAACAAAGAACTCTTTTTTCGTGATTGTATAGTTTTGTTCAGGAGGTGTGATGTTTTTGCTCACAAAGTATATGACATAATATAATTGATTCTCTCTTTTCCCTAATATTTCTCTTAAAGTTGTGTCAAAGGCATCCGTAGATATATGAAATGGGAGGGACCAATCTAGCCCTCTTAAAATAGAAGCTACATAAATTTTCCCTTTTAAAGTCTCAAAAGCCATTTGGCAAGGAATATTCCAGAAAAAATCATTATCCTTAGTAAGAATTTTGAACAATGGAGATGCAATTTTTGTGAAATTTTCAATGAATCGTCTGTAGTAACCAACATGGCCTAGGAAAATTCTGACATCTTTTTGAGTTTTGGGTACAGGGAGATGGAAAATGACTTCAATTTTTGTGGGATCCACCTTTATACCTATAGAAGATACATAATGACCCAAAACAATTCCCTCAATTTGTACCATAAAAAATTTCTCATTGATCAATGCCAAATTAGTTTCCTTGCATCTAATTATCACTTTTTCTAAATTTTCCAATGCTTCTTTGAAAGTATTTCCATAAAATGTGAAATCATCCATATACACTTCTACACAATCATGAATCAGGTCAAAAAAAATACCTAATACTGGACGTTGAAAGGTTGTAGGTGCATTACACAATAAAAAAGGTAGTACTTTATATATGTATGTTTCCCCTGGACATGTAAATGTTGTTTTATCTTGATCCTCTGTAGCTATTTGGATTTGGTTTTAACCACAAAAACCATCCAGAAAGGAAAAGTATTTTTTACCTACTAATGTGTCTAACACCTGATATATGAATGGTAGAGGAAACTGATCTTTCAAAGTTGGTTTATTTAATTCCCTACAATCTACGCAAACACGCCATTTTCCATTTTTCTTCGGAACAATCACTAGTGGAGATACCCATTTACTGTCAGAAATTGGATAGATAAAACTAACATCAAGTAATTTATGTAGTTCATTTTTCACAATTTCTTTCAATAGTGGATTCATTCCTCTTTGGGGTTGCCTGACAGGTCTAGAATTATCCTCTATATAAATATGATGAATACAAGTATTGGGGTGAATTCCTCGCATATCAGTGTATTCCCACACAAAATCATCAAAATGTGTTTGTAATATTTTGATCAATTGTTTTTTTTTATTTTCTTCAAGGTTAAGATTGATATTTAATGTTTTTCCTTGAAAAAATTCAATAGCTTCATTATTCGATCTTGATGTTGAAGCTTCATTATTTGATCATGATGTTGAAGTTTCATTACAAGAAATTAATCCATAAACTTTTGATAAGGTTTCCATAGTATAAATTTCTTGAAATTCCCTATCCAAGATATATTGATGATCAAAATATTGCCCCCCATGATATTGAGAGAAATCATAATTGTTAATAATATTAATGATTTCATTTTCCTCAATATCATTTTTGAAGTTCATGATTTGATCAATAGTTAGAATAGGTTGCACTATTCCCTCATTATCATTTGTTTCTTGAAAGCATTGTGAAAGTTCATATTCAGTTAAAGCTTTGGCGTAGAGGATATAAATTAATTTTCTATATTGAATCCTCGTATGCAATCGTCATATCCCATGATCTATAATTGATGAAGGCGTCAATTGTAGCTAACCAAGGTCTTCCTAGGATTAATGGGTGGCCTCCCAAATTAGATTTCAGTTGTAACACCATGAAATCTACTGAGTACTCCCAAGAATCCAAGGATACTATTATATCTTCTAATATACCCTCAAGATTTATTGTTGATATGTCAGCTAATTGTAACATTGTGGGTGTATTACGAAGATTAGAAAATTGTAATTTATTCATGGTATCTTTTCTCATCACATCAATTGTTTCTCCTAGATCTGTTATTGTGTTTGAAATAACAATGTTATTGATGTGAATTTTTACAATTGGACTATCGGGATCAACATATTTTTGCATATAGATTTTACCCGACATAAGGTCTGCCAATTGTCCCATAACATGAACTATTTGTGGGTCTTCATTTTTCCTTCCAGTTTTCTTTATACACAATTCTTTTATTGTTTTTGCATAAATAGGAATGTCTTTTATTGCTTGCAACAATGGAATCTTGATACAAACATTCTTTAATTCACCTAATAAATCATATCCTATTGGAATAATTTTCTTTTGTAATGCCAACCTTTCAGGGAAAGTTGGTTTACTAGATTGCTTTGTGTGATCTACTAGTGATGAATAAGTTTGATTTATTGGGTTAGTAGCATCATTATTGTTTATTAAATTAGGAGTAACCTCCTCTGTAGGTTCTTCAACAATAATCGGTGCATCATTCTTGAGTACTTTTCCTGATCTAAGATGAATATCATTAGTACCAAGAGAAGTAAGCATGTAAGCAGAAAAATTATGTAGCTCATCATTGTAAGAGGGATGTGCTACTTTATTGTTTGGATTCACAATGGGTTGTGCATGTAGTTGGGTTGGTCTAGGAGGTTGATTTGGTGGAAATTGAATTTGTTTGTGTTGTGAAATTTGTTGTTGAATTGGATGATTGGGATATGGATGTTGGAATTGTGGGGGATATTGGTTTGGTGTAGGATATGGAGAATATTGATGCTCCATAGGATAGGGTTCGGCATTCATATACCCATAGGTATTTCCGCGCCAACTTTGTTGACAAGGTTAGTTTTGGACTTGTTGTGGTTCCATTGCTTGACAAGCCCTAGGAGTGGTCCAATTATAATGTGCGTATTGTTGGGAGAAGTAAGGATTAAATTGTTGAGCGGGATCTTGAAACATATCTAGATTTCTTGGCTACCAAGGTCTTTTTTCTGCCACAAAACATAATTGTAAGTATCTTGATTTTCCTAGTAAGTTTCCTTAAGTCCTAGTAAAGATGGACACTTATTTGCGGCATGGTTATCTGCACGTATTCCACAAACTTCAATTTTATCTAAATGGCATTCACATAAAGGATGTTTCTTTCTACATTTGGGACAATAAAAAGATAATGCAACATTCTATACTTCTTTCTTTTGCTTGATTTTTAATGTGTTTAACTAAGAACCAAGTGAAATGGGAATATCTTTTTTAAAATTATCCAATAGAATACCTATTTCTGCTCTACTTAATCCTCCAGTAGTTTATTTGTTGATCCTAGAGATAACATCCCTAGGTCCCTTACCATATTTGAATTTTCCTCGCAAAATGTGTTTGAATAGCTCACAAATTTCTGGATAGGTTAAGTGTGAAATATCTCCTTTACCCATTAAATTAAGCATATCAGTCCATTCATCTCTTATGCCACATAGGAAGATTACATTAATTGTATCAAATTCAAGAGTATGTTGTTTTTCCCTTTTAACAGTATAATGGAATATTTCTAAGTAATCTTCTAAGATTTCGTCTTCTTTTTGCGAAATCTTAAACATATCTTATCTCATCCCTTGATTTGTACAATAATCATTATATTGTTCAAGAATATTTTTTCTCATTTCATCCCAGGTTTTAATAGCATTAGTTCATAAATCCATGAATCATCGTAAAACAACATCCTTAAGAGTGGCTGGAAATAACTTCAATTGATGAGTGTCAGAAGAATAATCATAGCTTCAACATAACACATCAAATTCAAAAAGGAATGTTTCTAGATCCTTAGAAACCATACCTCAAAGATTAGGTAATGCAGATGGTGGTATCTTTTTCATTTGGAATGTACCTGTTGGATCCAGAATTGGGAATCCAAATTCTTCTTCTTTATTCGATGTTCTTGTCCCTTGTCAATGTTGTTATTTTTCAGCATTACCTCCTCTAGGTTATCTTTCCTCTTGGTCATTGTATACCCCATATATACTGTTATTTCTGAAATGTACAGATTCCTTTGATGAGTCAAATAATGTTGGTTCCTCAATGGGATTCTCTGGAAATGGAATTTCAGGATGATCACCAAATGATTCTTCCTTTGAAAGTTGGTCTATAAGTATAAAAACTTCTTGCGAGGTTGCTGGAATTTTGACTATTTTAGAACTTCCTTCTCCAACTTTCCCTTTTCCTTTAGTTTGTGTAGCAATGACTCTTCCTATTCGACCTCCTCTCGTAGTTCTACCTGCAGATGGGTTAGATGATGTGGCTCTTACAGTACCACGTGTTGAAGTGGTTGGAGTGATGTTTGGTGTACTTCTATTGCTTGAAAATATACTCATGCATCCTACTTATCATGATAAAAGAAAAACTAAATGGCTTTTTACACTTCCCTGAAAATGACGCCAAAAATGTTTGTCAATTCTATGGATTGAGAATTCTGCTACATTAAATCATCAACCTGGGAATGTAAAACTTATAAAGTGTAATGCAATGTATATGTAGGTATCTAGTTGCTTCAAAAATCACCTTAATCCTATATATACAAACTTTATCTTTGAAAGATAAAATGAATAGCCAGAAGCAAAGTTTGTGAATTATAAATGCACTGTAAAAAAATAACAATTGCAGGAAAGAAAAGAGCAACATGGCTTGGTATTTGTTCACTTTTAAACCATTATAATGTGAAATGACATAACTACACTAAACCTTCCTATTTTATTTCTAGAATACTTTTACAAAAGGATTCATAAAAACATAATAAAATAAACAATTACCTGATTTGTATCCTCATAGCTCAGATCACAATAATTTGTCAAAATGGTGGTATTTGAAGTGTAAGTTGATGGGTATGACATGCTTATAAGGGAACAATAGGTAGAGTGGATAGAAAAATTATTGACAAAAAAAATTATTCTTGAGAACCAACACATACAACAATGGAAAAGTTGCTAGGGTTTGCAGGTTTTATCTGTAGTTCTCAGTTATTTCTTAGTGAGTCATTTTCCCAGTAAGGGATCCCTTGTAATATTTAATATTATTCGAATGATAAGTTGATTTGAAGAGAAGAAATCTTAGTGTATTTTGTATGATATTTAGTTTCCAGAACTACTTCCTCTATTTATTTAGCTTGATTATTCTAGTCGGTGTATGTTGTTTTGCGAGCCATAAATCTAATTTACAACAAGGAAATCACTATTAAACAATATATCTAGGTGCTTGGATTAGGAAAATCAACACACATTTCATCAATAATCGATTAAAAACATTTTGTGTCTATCCCATACTTGTCATGCCATCTCCTTTGTTGTTAGTCTCGTTGCTTAGTGTAGCCCATGAAAGCCATTGGAAAGAAACAAAGAGAATATGTTGATATACCCATGATATGCTCCAATTTAGTATACGATATAGTTCTGGGGATCTCCTATGTTGGTTGCTTTTATAGATTCTTACCAAACTTGATACCTTGATGATTAGAAGCCTACTACACATTATTTCTTCAACCTTGGTTCCATACCCATCACTTGTTCTTGCAAGAAACAATAGAATTTTACCACTCTCTGGTAAAGTTCCTTTAAATGTTTGGATTCCAACAATATAATTTTACCACTCTTTGGTGCAGTATCCAAAGTTTCATTCAACTCACCAAAGATATAATTCTACATTATCATAGAAAACATGTTGACTTACATGCAATTAATTCGATACCTCCTTTAAAATCATACATTTGAATTGTTGATTGTCGCACACATGTTAAAGATGTCAAATTTTCATGAAGCATCTCATAAAAGTGAGGGTGTTAAAGCTTATATATGTGTTAGGAGTTCAAGAAGTTTTCATCAATTCCAATGCCTCCTTCCTTCTCCTTTTTTCACTTTGTAAATCCTTTAATCATATCCCAAGTTGTATTTTAAGGCCCCTAAGGCCCTAATACTCATTTATTATTAGTTTATTAGTTAATCATATCTTCCTTTAATACCTCTTTTTCTTTGTGCACATCAAACTTTTGTTTTGGCGTTGCATTCTTCCTAACCCACTAGTACTAGTCCTAATGCTTCTTGGTTACATCTTCTCATGTCTTAGCTTCACCTCAAATCACTATGTTAATCTTCTTCCCGTATTCTTATATATTTTCCACCCTGATCGATTGTACGCTCTGATTAGTCTGGTTCCTCTTGTTCTATGTCTTTATCAAAAGTGTAGGATAGTCTTATGTTTCATGGTCTGTTGCATGACAATACATACATGTCCCAGGTGGTTGTGGGTAGTCTCTTTCATAGTGCCTAGGTTTATGAAAATTATGAAAAACAATTGGTCCTTGACCTCCTCCAAAGCCTCTTCCTCCACAACCTTCTCCTCTGAAGCCTCTTATGTTTCCTTGATTATACTGTTGTTGCCCCTAAAACTGTTGTGCATTATACTATGGTTCTACTGCAAACTGTTGTGTATGATTATAATGTGGTTGTTGTGCATTGTTATACTATTAATGCTACGTAGTTTTTTCATGTTACATGTTCATTTTGCACCCTGCATGTATTTGCAATCCTTTCTTTCATCATCTCCAAGGTTCTGCAATCCTTGTCTTTGTGTCCAACTGACTTACAAAAGTTACAAAATGTACTCTTTGGTATTGTTTGGTTCTTATTCATTAGGGGACAATGCCCATGTGTTTTTCAAATCTCACACCATGTTTCTCCTGAAGCTAAAGGGTTTGGCATACCCACTCCAATATACTGCGAGAATAATGGACACTCATTTTTGTGATGGCCTTATGTCTACACATTGTACACCAAACATCTTCTCTTTCCTCATTTCCTTTGTTCTAATTCAACTGGAATGTTAATTTCTTCATATCTTGCTTCAACTCTTCCGCAGCTAGATCTGTATGCTTGTATTGGTTTTCCTCTAGCTGTAAGGCTTCCTGCATAGCCTCACCCTGGATTTGGAATTTATGTTGTCTCAAAGGATAATTCAAGTGTGGCAACAAAGAATTAACAAACAAATTCCTATGTTGTGTATCAGTAATAGTGTACTTTAAACTACCCTTTAGTCTCTTGAATTTTTGGTCCACTTCACAGACCGATTCTCCTGGTTTCTGCTTGATCTCTATCATTTCCTTCATAAACTAGTCTTATGAACTTGGCTTCTGAAATTCATTTATCAACTGCATCTTCACATCTGCTACAGTTGTAGGTGTTCTCATTGGGTTATTTGTTGAGAGACCCATGTACCAATCTAATGTGCGGTCTCTAAAAGTGATTTCCAACTGTGCAACCTTTGTATCCTCGTCTGTAATATTCTTTGTTGACCATATCTTCTCACAAATGAACAAATGTTTTTCTAGGTCATCTAACCCGTCCCCTCAGAACTATGGTAACCTAATAGTTGGATCTTGTCCTGCCATTGTGAAATTTGCTAAACTAACACCTCTATGCGTTGTAGATACCTTACTGCCACTGGTTGAACTTACACTTCTGCCACTGGACCCACATCCTATAAAAAATCCTCTACCACTAATTACTTGTTCGTTAACTTCATTTTCTTCTTCAATTTTCTTAGTCGCACATGCAGTTGTGGGTTCCACACTAATTCAGATATGGAATGGAAAGCCTTCTTCTACGTTGAACCCATGACCTCTGGTTTTCCTTTCAAATGTGTCACGCAAGATATCCTCAATCTTCCCTGTGGTGTGAAGATCCTCTACATCTTCCTCAGTGTTGTCCAAGACCTCTCGCTCTGCTACAACCCTCTTCTTACTATTCATCTTATACTAGTAGGGTCATTTGTTACACATCACGCCTGCATTATTTATGATTTCCCTATTCTGTTCATCATCCATCATGATGGGGTCCATTGCCTCCTTCTTTTGGCTACTCTCCAGGGCCTTCTCCATTTCTCAGATCCTCCTTAGTGCTTCCCCCAATTCCCTCATGCACGCAAAGTGATCTAGTTGTCTGATTCCATCGTCATCACGCCTTTATCATGTAATAAGATCTTGATCGACGTGTAGAGAGACCTAATGTACCTCCCTTTGGGTGCCTTCAAGAAAGCATGCTCTGCAACAATATATGACTTTGTTGTATCTACTACAAACTTAGTGATAAACTCTGCAGTAATGTTGCCTAACCATAAATCCACCGCACACGTGAATTTATTATTAATTGTTTCCAACCCCGTGATATTTCTAGCAGTTTATACTACTGGTATAATTTGATTATTCAAATGGGTATCTTTCAACCTCAATATCCACTCCTGTAATAACTCTAGAAATAACAAATATATGCTTCATGTAAATCAGTAAACACATACCTCTGTAGGTAATGATGTGGTGTATACCTGGAACCCTTATTATCTTTTTGTGTGAACTCCAACTTCTTTGTCTCCAACCATATTTCAATCTCTTTCTTCGTAGGATTCCATGGCCTAAACATCCCTTTCTACCATTGCATCTTCTTCACCAAGCCCCTTTCCGACTCTCCTTCGGAGTTATAGCCAACAACGAAACCACTTGTTGGATGTATGGGCTGACCCGGGTTCTACCTTAGTTCTCCAACAAAACCCTTTTCATCATCGGCCCTTATGGTAAACCATAAGGCTACATTGCACATAGAGTGCACAACGCAGTCTCGCCCTAGATGGATGACTGCAGGACACAGGTGTCTGCAGTCATGGAAGGGAGTGGGGTCATCCTTCTTACTTATATTCTACTTAAACATGTATTTTATAATACCAATCATCAATTCTACTAGTTTATTCATTCATAGTGCTCATTTTTCGTACATATTTCTAGTCTGCACTATTCATATAAACATTAACCATAATTGAAGAAATAATAGAAACCATTCAAAAAAATTGCAACACAAAGTTTTTACCGTGGTTCACCCTCCCGAGGCTACATCCACAAAGATCTCCTGCTTCTTTCTTATTCATCAAAAAGACATTGTGTGCATTACATCATAGGATAACAGAGATTAATGAGGTAGACCAGGGTCACACCAAGCTCCACATCTTGTGACCTGACACTAAGTTACATCAAATCCATCCGAGCTCCGCATCTCTCACCAAAATACAGATTCAAAAAGGTTCTCAAAGTACTTTCTTCATGCAAAAAGTCCCACGGAGATCTCATACAAAGACATAAATGCCTCAATCTACCTTAGATTTCTTCTATTTATACTACAAATTGGGTTAAAACCCTTATAATACATAAAAAAAAAAAAAAACTAACCCTAACATGTCTAGGTTTGTCCACATCTGCGTTGTATTTCCACAAATCATGCCATGCATGTTGTTTTTCCTCAAAATATGACATGCTCTCCTTCTTGGTCCAATCTTCCTCATTTGGTGCGTTGTTCTCGACCTTTGCTCCAAATTTGAATCTTCTCTACCATAGGCCTGCGCCAACAGGGGCCTTGTGGTGCTCTTCCAGTCAATCTAAATCTCAACACTCCATGTTTGCTAACTGTGGGCCTTGAGATATGATCTCCTTAGTTACCCCTAGGCTAGGGGGTAACAATGAACCAAACTCCAAAAAATAGCCAATGAATAATCTACTTCGAGGGGGAAACCTCCTTTTAAAATATATGCAATGCATAAGAGAAGATGAAATGCTTATACAAATTATTCTCCTTTATTATAAATAGGAGATAAAGTAAGAATGATGTAGCCTATCACTAACCCAACCTAATCATAACTAATAAACTAATAATAAATGAGTGTTAGGGCCTTAAAAAAATCTTGGGATATGATTAAAGGATTTACAAAGTGAAAAAAGGAGAAGGAAGGACGCATTAGAATTTATGAAAAAATCTTGAACTCCTAACATAGTTGTAAGCATTAAGACCCTCACTTTTATGAGAGGCTTCATGAAAATTTGACAACTTTGTCATTTGTGCAACAATACAACGATTAAAGGGTATGGTTTTAAAGGAGGTATCGAATTAAGTTCATGTAAGTCAATGTGTTTCCTATGCTAATGTTGAACTATCTCTTTGAAAAATTGAATGACACTCTAGCTACTGCACCAGAGAGTGGCAAAATTATATTGTTGGAACCAAACATTGAAAGGATCGGTCTTAGCCAAATAACTCTTTGAATTGCATAAATTGATGCTCGATACTTTGCTTCTATGATGAAATAAAAAGGGCATTTTGTTTCTTGCAAGAACAAGTGATGGGTATGGAACCAAGGTTGAATAAATAACTTGTAGTAAACTTCTAATCATCAAGGTAGCAAGTCCTTCCATAATCTATAAAAGAAACCAACATAGGATATCCCCATAAGTATACTATATACTAATTGGACCATATCATGGATATATCAACATATTTTATTTGTTTCTTTCCAATGGATTTCATGGGGTGCACTAAGCATTGGGACTAACAATAACAAAGATGTCATGACAAGTATGATTTAGATACAAAATGTTTCTAATCGATTATTGATGCAATGTGGCATCCACTTTGGGTAAGTTGCAGGTGGTGAAAATGTTAACTCCCAACTAGAAGGGAGATGGGTTTGGTTTACAATCATTCATTCGAAAGTGCTGAACAATCTCACATGTGTGCTTAGGTTAGGAAAGAGAAATGCCTTCCGTTTCTAAAACTTGGAGGCCAATAAAATAATTTAAGTGGCCTAAGTATGTTATGTCAAACTTATTCTTAATGTTTGATTTCACATGGTTTAGAAGTTTTGGGTCACTCTCAATGAGTATAAGGTCACTAAAATAAATTACATAAAGGTCATTTGGTATATACATTAGGGTCATAGTGGAAACTAGAAAAGCCAAAGTTAACAAGGAACAAACCTATTTTTTCATACCAAGCTCGAGGAGTTTGCTTGAGGCCACAAAAGGATTTCTTGAAGTAGTAGACAAGGTTGGAGACACTCTAAAAGAATACAAGAGGTTTCTCCATGTTATTTCAAATCCCCATGTGATAAAATGGACTTTACATCCATTTGATGGATCTCCCATTAATATGAGGAAAGAAGGGAAAGGACAAGGAGGATGGAAACTAACCAAGCCTTGTGTCAACACTATCACTTTCTACACATTTAGTCCTATAACCCCACTTGAATTCAACAAGTTTTCTTCCTTTTCAAAGAGACACTAGATCCCGAGTATTGTTAGTCATTGGGGAACATAATTCATCATTCACTGCTACATCCCAATCTAGATGTCCAAAAGCTTCTTTAAATATTTTTTGATATAGAGTATTTAGAAATTGAGACAAAGAAGAAGAGGTTCGCTGGAACTAAGAACATGTTTAATAATGATAAGAAGGATCACTAACTAGATAACCAATTTATTCATCTTTTATATGAAGTGATTGAGGAAGTTGTGGCATTGATGTATGTTTAGGTTTAATTGAATTTTCTATAGGATGAAGAGAACTACATGAAGTGTTGTTTTCATCCTCACTGTCATTATTTGAAGAAGAAGAATGATCCAGAAGATAATTAGAAGGATTATAAGAAGAAGAAAAATTTGATACAGAAGAAGTAAAAGGAGACTACACATGTGTCAAAGGTGACACAAAGA
>SNQJ01S0247951.1:0-13030 GCA_010110895.2 Picea sitchensis
ATACTCATGCATCTAACATTAATTTCAAGATAGTTTATATCGTTTTCCCCAAATTTATAAGTAGAAAAAAAAATTGCAACAATGAATTTATCAAAGTTGGATTGTTCTCTATCCCATACTTGTTTGATGTTGGAACCTTTTCTCTGATACCAATCTATGACATACCCATATTTAATCATAGAAGTATTAAATCTAAGATGAAGAATGATGAACCTACTAGGGTACAATATCTTCACCCAAACTTTTGAAGTCATAGAAAAAAAAATAATGTGCCCATAGTTATCGAATGATGATAAGCACTTTACTACCTACTAAATCATCCAAAGTTCAATGCAATAATCTATGAAGTCAAAATGAAAGAATATTGAACAAAAAATGTTATCTTTAGAGGGTTCCGGAAAGAATCCACCTAGGATTGATTGAATTTTTCATGCAATAATATTTGCCAAGGCTTCAAAAATCATGTTGCATAGTGTCCTCAACCTTATCAAGTAAGAGAAACTTGTGACAAGATGATCATTTTATCAAAACAAGCGTTATTTTTTCCATACTTTCAAGATAAAGGACAAGGATTTACAATAGGCGTTGGCTAGATGTTCTCTGAATGGATTTTTTGCCGTAATTTGTGATATATAAATTTAGGCAGATACTATTTTTTTGTTTTTTAAAATCCATTTCTCAATGCATAAATGGATTAATTATGTTGAAAACTCCTAGAGTTGCTTGGATTCTCTGAAATAATCACTCAAATATAAAAAACCCAACAATTTCTCACCAGATTACGGGAAAATATCCCGGAAAAAAATTCTTCATTTAGTAGAATCTTTAGTCTACAACCTTAAAATATACCTAGGGTATTTTTAACACTAATTTTATAATGATATAAATTGATAAAGTTTTAGTATAACTTGATAAATTTAAATAAAGGTGGCGGTTGATATAAATTGATAAATACATTCTACGAGTTCAAATCCAGGGCCCGGGTAGGGTATATATGCAGTAGACTACAGATCAAATCGTTAGTGAAGGGTCCCTTGTCCCACAAACAAGGGTCTCATGCACCAATTTGGTGTACTGGCTTGACCGTGACCTTAAAAATAGATTATTATTATTATTATTATAAAACAAATATTATTTTTTTTCAATTTATAAAATTTTCTATGGATATTTGATTTTCTGGAATCTCCAGATCTAGGATTTACTAAGAGAAGCTATTACTATTGGGCTCGGAAACAATGTGAAAGGAAGGGATTGTAGTTCAAAACAAAACTTGTGATTTTGAAAATCAAAGCAAAGCCTTAAAGAGTGTTTACTAAGCCAACACTTCATTTAAACTTTTCTCATAGTTTTTAATTAAAATTAAAATCTAAAATAAACAAAGGTAAAATAAAACTAACTTATCTTATTCATGGATTTTGCAATAATAAATAGTTTTTAATTACAATTAAAAAAACCTAACTTAACTTATTCATGGTTTTTGCAATAATAAATGGTTATTGATTCTTGGCTGCGTCGACTCATTTTATTTTTTTTTGGCTTTTTCAATAATAAATGGTGTGATTCTTGGTTTGCATCAGACTCTTTTTTTTTTTGGTTTTGTTTTTCCTTCAAAACAACGATTTTACGAATTCTTATTTCTTTAAACATATTCACATATTTATTTGAATTGGGTTGTAATCGAAAGATATATCACTAGAGTTGGAAATATCATTTAATCGAAAAAAAAAGGCATATAACATAAGTATAAACGAGCAAGATCAAACACGCGTTAAACCAAGAACAACAAACTCACAATTGAGTATAATGATTTATGTGGAGGAAAAAAAACCATAAGCATTGATAATCCTGTTATGTAAATTTGAATAAAATCTTTATTTTTTAGTTATTTAAATTGCATTTTTTTTTTTTTTTTTTTTTTTATTTAAACTAAAATGAATGCATAATATGTTGATTTAAACTAAAATGAATGAGTAGCACCCTTTAACTTACATGTTTGTTTGTTTGGTTTGTTTAAACTAGTGACTTCTTTCATGAGGAATTTTGCTTTAAAAGGTATTTAGTTGTTGAAGAATGTGTTGGCTCTTCTTTTCCACAAAATAGTTGCCCAACACAAAGATGAAATATGGCCGTCATAACATCCAAATTTTGTCACAATGAGTAGGCCAAAGATAACATTGTCATAGGAAATAAGAATAGTTTTGAGAATGTCATGGTTTGTCCGTGTGAAAGAAATATTTATGGTTTCTATCCTATAACACCACTTTTCGGTTACCAAGACTTTTATCGCTCTCACATTTACCGATCCTAACACCACTTTGTACATAAGTCATACAAGCATTATATAATCCCGCAGGAGCATTTAGGCAAACAAATACATTTAAGCTCGGAGTTAACACATTATTTATTGATATAATTAACAATCAATAGCATTTAATAGTAATTAATACACATAGCGGAATTCATGATAACATAAACAACAGTCATGCAAAGCGTGATTAAAACATAATCAGATACTTATATTTTAATGAGTGGTAGATTCCACCAACCAAGTCTGCTGAGGAGCCTTCCAAGAACCCTCAGGGCCTTGAAACCCTTGCTTGCTCATCAAGCTCGGCCAGGTGGGTCACCCCAGTGGGACTAAGCTACACCCAGAGACAGGAATCTGGGCTAGAATTTTGGGATTCACAGGAAAACATCCTTCCTGTGATGGGATTCTCTCAGGAACCCTCTCATGCTCCTTTGCCCACGAGACCCTCATTCACCACATGCCTGTTTCACCCTGGAGTATACACCTTCTCTATCACCAAGAGACAGTCCTTTTGTTGCTAACCTCCCTTGCCTTGGAGTTCTTGATGAACCCGGACCCCGAGTCTCAGGGATCTCTGGCGGCTACAGGGTTCCTTATAGGAGTCCTCTCCTTCCTTTGAGCACTCTCTCCTCAAGAGAGAGACACTCAAAGGCCAAAACCACCTATTCATCCAACCACAAACACCACTCTCGCCTGGAGAGAAAGTTTCACAAGCTGGTCACAAGCCATGCAGTCCAGTGCTGCGTGGCCACAACAACCCATGGGAAACATACACAAGCTTCCTCAAACTGGTTCAGCGATGGAAAATCGATCTCCGCGGTCTGACTTGAGCGGAGATCTTAGCCATAGGCTCGATCTCAGGTAGTGGATGTACACGGATTCTCCAGACACAAAACGGGATTTTCTGGTTAAAAACATAGGTGAAACCAGCTCTTTCAGAATCAATCAGTGCAGTTCGGTCTGAGGGTATACAGTTTCACCGGAGGCCGGACCGCGAATTTTGGATCACCGAGGGATGCATGAAGGTTCTCTGCAGACCTCGGATCGGTCGTACTTCTCAGACCTCCGTACACACTCAGGCAGTCAGATGGAATGGGCGAGGAACCCCTCTAATGGATCAGAACAACCATTTTATTCACATGCACCAAGGTCAACACTTGTCACCCTAGAGACTGCATGCATTCCACCAACACGCATCACGTTCCCTTGGTTAGGAACTTAGGCTAAAAATATAAATGGCACATGTTCTTTGGAATAATAATAAATGTGTCCCCAAACTTAAGCCCCTAGGCTAAACACTTAGCCGTTTTCCCACCTTCCGACCTCTAATTCCTTGCCCTCTTTATGGATGCTTAGTCCCCTTCACTCATTCATTATGGTGATGCACTTTTTGGCGAATTGTTTACAAATTTTATTAATTGTTCTGCATAATTACATATATACATCAGCGAGCTCCTAGCCTTCAACATAGGGCTCCTAGCCTAACAAACATATAAAGCCACCGGTTTATAAAAATTGTCTCACTGGCCCTATAAACATAATTACAATTCGCATTCAAAACGCATGATTTATGGCGGGGAAACCATTGTAGGACACTACAATCCCCTCCTTATTTTTACCTTTATGCGTGGTACAGCTTATGTCTGGAGCTTTCAAAATTTTCAAAAGATCTTGAATTACTCTGCCCACATAGCATCTGCATGCTCCCATGTCATCCTCAGGGGCGTACGAGGTCCACTAGACCTTTACAAGCTCTATAAACCGATTTGGTGACTTTCTTCTGTCCAATATCGCCCACGGATGCGCCGCGGAACACCCTCTGGTTCCACCTAAATCACATTCCAATCCGATAACATGATTAGCATCGAGGTACATATTTCTTAAGTAGTGAAGTAGCGAAACATGATGTCTGATCCTTAAAGATGTAGAGTAATGCAAGCATGTATACAGTATTTAATCCTTCCGAGGATCTCAAATGGCCCACAAAATCTTGCTACTGTTGGTGCAACTTCCCAACAGGGGAACTCCTGTTAGTCTTCACTTTCGGGAAAACATGGTCACCCACTTTGAATTCTCTATAATGTTTCTATTCAGCCGGTGTAACTTTTCTACCTATCACGGGCAACTTTGTTGATTCCTTTTAATCCTTATTATTTGGTCTCCCATCTCTTTGAGAAGGCGATTCGGGCCCGGCTACTCGTGAGCTAGATTATCGAGCTCGCTAGGCTCACTTTCTTCCGCCAGAAGTGCTTGAGATAGGCTCATCTTCTTGATGTATGATACCATTATTGGCTAAATGAATTTTTACTAAATGCGAGGTAGTCTTCCCACCTTCATGGTTTATCCATCACATACATTTCTCGGTATGTATTCTATTACCATGTTCACCCTCTTTGTCTGACCAATCAGAGTCAGGATGATACGTTGTACTAAAGTTGATTCATACGGATCCTTTTGAATAGTCCTTCCAAAATTTTATGATTGAATTCGGGTCCTAAGCAGAGACACAATTGTCTTAGGAATTCCATGCAAAGCGTGCCACTTCTTTTTAGTAGATGTAAGCAACATCTACTACCCTATGAGTGGTTTTCATTAGGTAAAATAGGTAGCATTATTAAGATTACCACCACCACCATGATTGAATCATGTTGCTTTCTTCTTCTAGGTAGTCCGGGGATAAAATCCATTGTTACCACATCCCATTTCCATTTAGGAATGGGTAAAGGGATTCAAACAACCCTCACAGGTGGCTACTTCTCCAACAACAACCTTACGGCACTCCATACATCTGGCGATGTATTGGAATTTCTTTCTTCATACTGACCAAAATGGCTTTCCTTTTGCTACCGCAGATGCTTTTGATATCGGGATGTCCGGTATAAGCGTTATGCATTTCTTTTAAATTCCGAGCTTCGATTTTGCTCTCTCTCTCTCTCTCATTTTATAGAAGTAAATGACCATCGAGTTCCTAAGGTGCTTTCCTTAGTACGTGGTCTCTCAACGTATTTGTAGCTTGCTACTAAACTTATCTTTACCAAATCATCATTTGCCTTCCAAATTCAATGCTAATCTCAATACATACATGCTAATAGTTGTAGCATGTAATTAATGTACCCTTTTCTATTGAGTGCATCAACCACCTTATTTTATTTCCCTTTGATATGCTTGATATCAAAGTCATATTATACTGAAACTCTAGCCATGTGGTTTTGCACGGCATTTAAAATTGATGATCAAATAAATGTTTTAAACCATTATGGTCTATTCTCAATTCAATCTTTTGCCCATGAAATTGTGTCTCCGTTTTCCTCAAAGGCGTGAACAGTGTTGCTAGCTCTAAATCCTTAGGTAATAATTCGCTCATGCTCTTCGACTTCGGGACTCCGCAACAAATTACAAATCCCTCTTGGTGAGAACTCCTCGGCCAATGCCCTGCACCTCTGATGCACCTCGTAATCCTTATTTGGATCTGGAATCTTCATGATTGGAGCGTTGGATTTAAGCGATTGCTTCAATCGCTAGAAGAAACATCTCACGATCTTCAGGTCCACTGGAACTTCTTCTCCTTCCTTTGCAAAGTGATAGAATGAACTATCTTTGAGAATATGGCTATAAACCTTTTGCAGCCAGCCTACCGGACCCGCAAAAGATCTAACTTATACATTCCTTGGCGGCCGACCATTCTCGAATGACCTCAACCTTTTAAGGATCCATTGATCCCTTCCTTTGATATTGCTAAAGTAATGAATCGCCTTTGATAAAATGAGCACTTGCTCCAATTTTCCGTGAAGTGGTGTTCTCTCAACGCAACGCCATTCTCGAGGGTGTTGCTCATGTTCTTCCTCATCTTGGAATGCACCAAGATATCATCCGGGGAATACTATGACAAACTTGTCCAAATAATCTATGAACCCTCCATTCATTAAGAACAGCAGAAAACAAACGGGTGCATTTTATGCGGTCCAAATGGCACCATTTGTGGTCATAATGACCATACCTTGTTCTAAAGGTGGTCTTGATAATGTCCTCATTTATTCTCACTTGGTGATATCTGAATCTGGGATCTATTTTTTGAAAATATTTTGCATTCTTCAAGCTGATAAAAGATCGATCCTCGGCAGAGATACTTGTTCTTGACAGTTACCTTATTCAACTACGAGAAATCAATGCGCAGCCTCAACATCCCATCTTTCTTCTTCCTGTGAATAGGACCGGGGAGGCTCCCCAAGGTGACATGCTGGGGTGAATGTATCCCTTCTTTAGTAATCTTGATTTGCAATTTATCTCCAGCTCTTTAGTACTCATTCTATAAGGGCCTTGAAGCGGGAGCTTCTCCGGACATCAATTTTATAAGAAAATCGATGTCCCTCTTAATTAGTCCAGGTACCTCACAAGAAGTACATCCCTTGAACTCTTTGGTACCCTGCGTGGTCTTCTAGATTCGAGACTACATCATGGTATGCTTCTTCCACCCGATCTGCAAATAACTGACAGCCTTTACTGTAACACTTCTTCTTGACTACATGGATCAGAGATTTCCCCTAACAACCGACTACAGGGAATTCCTTGGGTTGTTACTTGATTTCCCTCTTCGTTCGGGCATGTAAACCTCTTGTTACAACAATCTAGAAGGGCATGGTGCTGGTCCAACCGATCCATCCCAATTAAACAATCGTATGGGCCCCTAAAGGTAGAATGTTCAATTTAGCCTTAGTGCTCATTCCTTTCCTCATCGATGAACATGACTTAATAGTCGGTGACCTTCCTTTTGGTTCCTGTGGCCAATTTCACTAGCCAAGACCTTTCATGTTTTGCTTCTTGTTAAATGCAAACTTTCCGCCACTCTAGGATCTACATAACTAATGCTAGCCCCTGAATCAATTAAAAAATCAATTAAAATAACAAGTGGTTGGTTGTTGATGATACCTTCCAATTCAATCATGATAATGATTGAGATTCTACTTGCTTGTCGAGTGTGTAGATCCTCGACATTTTGTTGACCATATCCTCCATTGTTTTAGCTTGTTGTACAATATGAATGATTCTCGCTTTATCTTTTCTATGGGGACATTCTCTGTACCTAAGTTCCCCATTTACAACCCCAACCCTCCATAGATGGTGGTCATGGCATCTGCTCACTCCCTTCAAATTTCACGGGCTCTCTAAAACCTGATTGTCCCTAAGGATTGTTCCTGAAAAAAGGAAGGCATGTTTCCCTTCTGCCTCATTCTTTCTTGAAATTCCTTTGGTCGTCCCAAGCCTCCTGAAAGGTAGGATTTTCTCTTTGTTTTTTCATATAATCATTTCTCCTTCTTATGGTTTCTTCCATGGACTTGGGATCATCATGGTAGATCTTGTATCACCGATGGAAGGTGGCAGTCCTCTCAGATACCTCTGAATCTTGAGAGCCTCATATTTGATGAATGGTACATACTTCAGTAGTTCCAAAACTTCATTCATGCTCATCAATGGTCATACTTTAGCAGGTTTGAAGAACTCCTTCATGTTCTTATCATAGTAATCATTTGGTGAGTGTTCTTCTCAAATATAAAATCCTTCCATGACATCTTTTCTCGATGTGTACTGCCTCCATTGATCACCACATGGATGTTTTTCCTTTCATTTGGTATATTACCCAATTCTTCAACTTCTACAAAGGGAAGAATAATTCTCTGATTAGATGTTCTTCATACCTAACAGCCATTTTCGGCATCTTCCTCCTTCTTATGTTCACCATCGAATGTAAGCGGTTTAATCTTGTTGAGATTCTCCTTTGAATTCCTCCCTTCCAGATTTTGATGTTTTCTGGTAGGTGAAGGGATTGAACTAAATGTGTCTCCTTACTGAATGCTTCAGGGAGAGGCGGTAATGTCTGCTATCACTCCTCTATCTTTTTCTCCTCTCAGGGGTTTTGACATTTCTTGATCTACTTGTGTCACTCTATTTTTCCAATTTCTTTTCTATTCTTTCCAGACTCTTCAACATTTTTAAGTTGAACTCACCTTACCGATCCCTGACTTTCATGATCTTTTCGGTAGGCCTATCTGACTAGAGAGCACGGGCATCTTTCTGCAATCTTTCAATGGTTTCATCATATGTTCTTCCTTATCCGTCGCTTTTCCATGCCCATTAGAGTTTGTTCCTTGAATACTGGTTAACGTTCCTTCCTACCCTTTCGTTCTCTGTTTTGGAGGCAATTTGCATCTCTTTCAATTCCATACTCGGCATCGGTTTTCAGCTGTCCTAACACTCATTGAAATCTTGCTTTTGACCGTGCAATAGTGAAGTTTGTCGGGTCTTAACCTCTTCAAGAAAAATTACAACATTCATAAATAGCGTAAAACAAGAAAAATGTTTTGACTACAAAGTTTTGAGCTCTGTCTGGCTCTGCAAATTCTAGGACTTCAAAACTTCAGAATCTCGGATTCGCGAAGATCCAACAATTAAATCTTCATAACCAAAGTCACGCCCTTCGCCTTTCGCGATCCTGAAGTGAGCTAAAACCGTTCGAAGACCCTCGACTCATTTCCTCCAAACATCGATACCAGAGATACGATACGGGTATGGCCCCCTCTTCGTTAGAGCCTACTACACATGACTGTAGGATAGGGCTAAGTGCTAGCACTTCTAACCGTAATTAGCAACCCATGAAGTTGGGGTGTTGTGACCTTAATTGCTCTCCTCCTTTGGGAATTCAAAATTGTGAATTACTTTACCGGACCTGTGCGATTGTAAGCCCTTCACCAGCATGGCATGGTACAATTCGAGGAGGGTCCACGTCACCTTCGTTGATGTCATCGGAACCACCACTCTCACCTTTCTTGACTCACTAGCACGTGGCTGCGGCCCGTGTGTCCACGTCCATTCCAAATGAAATCAATGGTTAGGTCTTTCTTAGATCTTCAACGTAGATCCTTCGGCGTTTGGGGGTTCGGGCATCGGAGTTAATTACGCCCCATGATGAACTTCCATCTATGAAATCAGGAAGATGCGGTTTACTCCTCCATTTGGGCTCGGGCGGTCAACCACCTTCCTATGATCTATGAATTTGTAGATCGTTTCATCGTTCGGGTTTTGGATGTGTTCACCTTCCTCACTTCCTCTCGGGACATTACCAAATACGAAAAATTTTCGCGACTAACTCAAGTGCAACTCCGCCAGATCTAACTGTCGAGCCTTCCTCCCAGATATACAACATGGATCGCTACATCGATTACCCAAGTTTTTGGAGTTCGTGCTCAGCGATCCCCACCAGTCATGTACCATTCCAAAGGGATTTTAATCCACATTGCGCATTCCCGGATCCGAGCCAGTCCAGGAACCACATTCCCTCCGGAACAGATCCTAAGGCTCCAGAACTGTTTGTGTGGAGTCCTCTCCCCTATGGCCATAGACCACCAGGCTGATGGTTTCGCGCAGCTATACCTCTTAGACTTACGGGGATCCAGAAGGTGGTCCTCGGACCCTGTTCTCCCCACCCTCGGTCAAAGACCACTCCATTTGGCCCATCTAGGCTCGGTTTGAAACCTTAGCTGATACCAAACTGTAATAGTACTTTTCGGTTACCAAGGTTTTTATTGCTCTTTGTTACCAATTTGTACACACCATTTTTACAAACTCCTGCGGGCCATTATATAATCAGGCATTTAGAAAACAAATGCCCATTTTATTTCGGAGAAATGCGTACGGTTTTCGGTTCAACTGAGATTATTGACTCTTTCATCGATCACAAGCTTTTGGTTCAGTATGGAAGTATAAGCGGGTTTTCTCAGAACCAGACACAAACTTTTCGGATCACAAGGACGCACAAAGGTTCTCAACAGGATTCGGGTTGGTAGTACTATACAGGGCTCCATACGCATTCATACAATCGGGTACAATGGGGGAGGAACCCTTCTCAAGACTCACCCTGGCCATTTTATTCACACGCACCAGGGTCGACACTTGTCAACCTGGGAACTGCATGCATTCCACCAACACCCATCACCTTCCCTTGAATTAGGGAACTTAGGATAAAAATATAAATGGCGTATTCTTTTTGGAATAATAATAAAATATCCCTAGGCTTAAGCCCCTAGTGCAAACACCCAGCCCTTTTTACCTTCCGACCTCAATTCCTTTTCCCTCTCTCTATGGATGCTTGTCCCCTTCACTCACTCAATAAATTAGATGCGCTCATGGTGTTCAGAATTACAGTAATTGTTGTTCTACATGATTACATATACAGCAGTAGGCTCATGGCCTTCAACAATTAGGCTCCACGGCCTAACAAACACACAAGCCACCAGTTTATAAAAACTTGGCTCCGCGACTATAAAGCTTATAGTACAATTCCTTTCAGAACACATAGTTGTAATGAGGGCTCGTAGGGACACCATATCCTATCCTATCAATCATCCACTTCAAAGCCCGGCAACCCGAAATGAAATTGTGCATTTATTTCTTTGTCTTGTGACATACCTTGCGATCCGCCATCCTCGTGGTATAACGTTATCCTGCCACCATTAAATGCCATGGCCTATATAAAATGGAGGTGATTGGCCACCATACATTGTTGATGTTCCAATAACATTTTGTCCTTCGAGAGAGTTTATTGGAGGTCAATAACATTTTCCATCCGGAGAGTTTCATGGATGTTATATTTCATTTGAGCCAGCCATGTCGATGCACACAACAATGTATTCATCTAAATCAACAATTCTCAAAGTGGCACGCCTTAAATGAACTCTTCAATGGCTGAAAGCTCCTTTCACAATCTAATTCATTCAAAATTGCGCACATTTCATGTACAAGCATCTGGTGGATACAATATTTGAGAATCCTTCAATAAATCTTTTATAATAACCCACAATTCCCATAGGGACCTCACCTTTGCAACATTTCTTGGTGTCGACAATTCTTCAATGACTTTTATCTTTTCCAGATACACAACTATTCATACTTGGAAATGATGCCAGCCCAGATAATGAATCTATTGATGATAAAACAAGCACTTGCTCAACTTTTCTGCGAAGTTTATGCTTCCTCAATGCTTGCATTACCATCCTCAAGTGATTCTTGTGCTCTTCTTTATACTTTGGGTAAAATAAATTATGTCATCCGAAATACAATGACAATATATCTAAACTAAGTTTTGAACATCCCATTCATCAAACACATGAATACAAATGGTGCATTTGACAATCACAGATGATACCGATGGACTCAATAATCTTTGTACCTTATTGAATGAATTTTCAATGTCCTCTTAAATTGGAGTCTCACATGGTGATATCCATACTCGAGATCAATATTTGAAAATATATTCACACCCCTCAGTTGATCAAGGTCATTATCCTTGGAAAATGATAGCATTCTTCTTGTGCTGTTCAACTTCGAAGTCGATACCAAAGTCTCAAGGTGCCATCTTATTCCTCATGAAAATCTTTGGAGGGCACCCCAAGGGGACAAACTTGGGCGTTTGTATACCCTTCTTTAGAATCTCTTCATGTTGCATATGTAACTCCTTGAATTATGACATACTCATCCTTTAAGGATTCTTGGATATGAGTGTTTCTCTAGGAATCTGATTTATAGAAATCAATATCTCTTTTCGGAGTTATGACTCCCGGTATCTCTTTAAATACATCCTCAAACTCTTTGTTACTACACATTCTTCAACATTTGACACTTTATCATTAGGTTCCTCTTCCATACTTTACTGGAAATACTTGACATGCTTTCCTGTAGATTTTCTTCAAATGCAAGGTTGAAACTTCTCATATAGTTACAAGTCTTGGAATTCCTTGAGATTTTCTTAAAGTTTTCTTACTAGATCCAAGAGAAATGCCTTATTTTAATAGTCCAAGACATCGATGGCATTGGTCCAACCAATCCATACCAATGAGCTAGTCATACGAGCCCAAATGTATGATATTCAAAATCAAATTTTGTGTGCAGTCCTGTCATTTTGGGATCCTTGGAAGTTGGTTTCCCTTGCAAAGTATTTCTAAAAAATGGTGTCTTATCCCCTTTTAGATCTACTCACCTTGCTTTTCATCTTACGTGTTGGAAGTCTTTTGGAAAGTCGATCTTCCTTTTTGTTTATCATAAAGACACTTAGAGTTCCTTATGGTTTCCTCCAATGCATTGGAGACATCATATTGTATCTTGTCATTGATAAATGAAGGCATCCCACTCAGGGATATCTGAATTTTATCTTTCTCATCCTTGATGAATGTGAAATATTTCAACTCTAAGAATATTCTTTCATAATCATCTATTGTCATAATTCCAAGCTTGAGTTGAGAAATCCTTAATTTTCTTGTCATAATACCTCTTGGTTAAATATTTATTTTAGAAATACCTTATTGAACAACCTCTAAGTCACTTTATTCTCATCAATGTGGTGTGCACAATTTTCAATGATCCCACCACATGGATTCTTTCCTTTCAGGCGATAGATGGAAATTATCTCTTCTTCCTGCACAAAATAATTATGCAAATGGAAGTACTTCCTCATACCAATAGCGAGGTCTCTGGAATTCATCCTTCTTGTGCTAAATGTCAAAGGTAGGAGGCCTGATCTTATTCATTTCTCTCTATAGGTCATCTGCCCTAGTCCTTTTCTTATGCTTTTTTTATAGGATATGGACTTGAGCTATTGCACACTTTACTAAATAAATTCTTAGGTGAGTGGTGATGATGCATACATATTGAACTACCTCCAAGTAACTTTATTCT
>SNQJ01S0247952.1:0-13030 GCA_010110895.2 Picea sitchensis
TGGGAGCAGATTGAAGCCCTAGAAGACAGGGTGAAAGTGTAGGGCATGCACATCCAGCAGGTGAGGTTGGAAACAGATGAGGAAGGCATGGGGGATCATGATGATCTTCCCAATGGCCCAAAATTTTTGCAGCTGTGGAGACTGCAACAGAAAAACCAGCCGCTGGAGCAGCTAGATGAAGCGATCAAGGAGATCATGGAGCTGATGTTGAAATCAGCAGACACTGCCAGCAAGGAGAGGTTGAGCAGAAGGAAAGCAGCAGCAACAACAACACCGCAGCGGAAGCAGCAGCAGAATGGAGCAAATGGACAACTCCACACATTTGTTTGGGATCCAGGGGGATTTCCAATAAGATGACAGAGGTATCTCATGAGCAGGAGCTCATGATTTTTGCAGCTGTGGAGTATGATGCAGGAGCATCCCTCCAATGCAGCCAGCCAGCCACATCAGCGCACATGCATTCATGTGCTGAAAAGGAGGCGCAACCTCATTCATGTTTGTATTGAATGTAATTAAATGGATTAGGCTGTTGAGCCAGGAAAGCTATGCTTTTGCGCAGGCAGTAGATAAGATAGGCATTTATTGTAGATTGGCTGAGATCTAGATCCATACGCTGGACTAGACAGTCATTGATTGTAAATTAATTAGAGTAGGTAAATCCTGGAGGGAAGCGCTAAGAGCACCTCAGGTAAAAGAGATATTCATATCTCATTTTGAAAACGAGGTATGCATGTAGAGCAGAAGAGAGAGCCGAGAGAGAGCTTGAGGAACACCATTGTAAAATATTCAGGCATTTTCCATTATTTAATACAAACAACAGTTTTTCCTGCACATGTTCTGTGTTGAATGGATTTCTGTGTGTGTGTTCATTATATGTTGCATTTGTCTATTTTTATCATGCCATTTGTAGGGAGTGTGTTTGATTTCAGGTGGAGAGGTCTTTGGGTTTTCATGCCATGATGCGTGACCGAGTATTGAGACTCTGAATACCGGTGCACAGAGGAGGCACTTCTGAACTCGTGAGGAGTTAAACAGAGACGTGCGGAGGCACAGAACTGAGATCAACAACTCAGGAGAAGGAAGACCTGTGAGGTTGCTGAATACCTCAAGAGGCAAGACTGTGTAGTTGAGACACAGTTGAGAAGACTAGAATTCTGCTGAGGATTCTGAGAAGCTCGGCTTGGAGGGCATCGAGCGAAGTGCGTGAGTGCACAGGGAAAGAAGAACTGTTGCGTGTTCTGTGGAAGGGATACTCCGCCAGAAGGGTGTTGAGGAACTGTGCGCAGATGGGCACAGGAGAAGTGAAGAGAACTCTTTGAGTTCTGGGCTCAAGAGGAGAATCCGCTGAAGGAATTCTGCCGGGTCACTGAACACCCAAAAAGTCTCAGCGAGGAGGTTGTTTGAGCGAACATAGAGCCGGGGAGGCCTTTTATTCTCCATCTGTGGGAGAAAGAAGAGAAAATCCCCTTAGGGGCCTAAGTGATTATATAAGCTCAGGAGGGACAACGTCGTGGGTGTGCAGAGGTTCTGCAAGGAAAGAAGACATCAAAATCCTTTGAAGGGGCCGAAGATACAAGCTCAGAAGGAAACAACGCTTCTACACGCATTAGCGGAACTCAAGGTTGAGGAGTTCGCGCAAGAGAATGGAAGCAAGGGTTGAGACCTTTAGAAGGTTTAAAATTATTTCAAGTCTGGGTAGAATATACAGGAAAGCTCAGGATAGCTTAGGAGCTGTCAGATCGGCAGAGAAAGAAGGTCTGGACCGTTGGTTTTTCACGTCCAGGAGGAGTCTTCATAAGGGAGGAGACCGACAACCGTCGGATCTCATATGGGAACTCCGTAAGCCGTTGGATCGGGAGGAGATGCTCAGAGATTAGACTCTGAAACAAGAGCGCAAGAGGATAGCTCTGAATCGTCGGATCTAGACCTAGGTTGCCGATAGCCATCGGATCGACGGGAGTTGCGCAGGGTTTAAAACCCATTTGAGCCATCGGGATATGACATATCAGGTTTCCTGGAAGCAAGAGTTCATACTCGTCGAAATCGCAATTAGCGATCTCCTGATTTAATCGGAGCCGTAGATCATTACAGGGACATGTGGCACTATATCGGGGTTCGTGACTTGGGAAGTCTTGTGAAACGGTTCCACGGAAATCACGAATTCCCCATCGGCGATTTCCCGATCGCTACAGGCGTTTGGGGTCCAAGCGTCAGCAATGAGGATAGGTGTCATCGGAGAATCAACGCATCAGGGTTTGGAGGTTGAAGTTTCAACTCGTTGACATCGCGGGTAGCGATTTCCCGATAGCGGAGGGGAGTCAACGTTGACCCGTATCGGACTTCGGGGAATTGCAAGGTGAGAAACATGCGACCAGGATTCGCGAAATCGTGAAGTCCAATTTCCCGATTTTGAAGGGAGGTCATAAGGGAGTTGTTGTGGGTGAAGAATTCCCAACAGGGAATTAGAAGAGCAATTGACTCTTCGGGCCAAGGTTAGAGAAGGTCCTGGTGGGAGCAGGACGTGCTGGAGGACGTCTTTGCACCACTAACTCAAGGCTTTATGTCTTTTTAGAAGCTTTGGAAATTTATTCTCACAAAGATATTCCAAAGCTCTACACCTAAGCTAATATCGGTTTGAAGATCCCTAGAAAAGTGGTTAGATAAATTTTAATTAGCGCTTAATTTTAGGTTGTTGTTACTCAAAGGAGTGGTCGTGAAACTGATGGCATTTTGAATCGACTCTTTAAACCATGCAAGAGGAAAACCGAATGCAAGAAATTCAACTTCGATGAAAACTAGCTATGGGAAGGAGCAAGAGGTATTAAGAAAAGAAATAATTTCTTGATAGATTACTGTGTGTGCAGTACTACAAAATGACTCAAATTTTAAAAATACCATGCAAATGTCATAGTTCACTTGGTACACCTCTACAACATTGAATCAAATGTCATCATTTCTAACATAGTAAACTATTATGATTATAGAGACCACCATACACATCTTGAATACTCATAAGGATCACAGGGGATTCACCTTGTTGACCAATAACTTATCACATAATTCATGCATAAAGGGGGGTTTTTAATTATGAACCCACATGTTGTGAATATATGTTGTGCGTAAAACACTGAAAATAACAATGTAATAAAGAAAAAATGATACAATCCTTGTTTCATAAGAGGAATGTCACATAAGGATTTCAAAGTAAGATACAATATTCATTTACATGATCTAGGTTCCTATTCATGCCCCTCTTCATTGGACCAAAAGAAAACACGATTCAAAAATCCATCCTCTCCTCTTTTTAAGAAAACATGATTCAAATATATCCTCTCCTCTTTTTATTCCTTGCAAAGGAAGGACTATAATAATCACCTCTTGCAAATAATTCATATGTATAGAACATGTAACATAAAAAAAAATAAGTTATGGTAAAGTTATAGAATTTTGTATTTTCCACCATATTAATTTTTTCTTGAGTTGTACAAATTGTGTAGTTTTTAGTGTTCTCTAAATAAGATGGTCTCTATCCCTATGGCCATTGATGGTCTCTCTTGAGATGGTCCCCACAATCTAAGGAATACCAACAAAACAATCTGTTGCATTTTTTTGGACTCCTAGACCTACGTGTCTTAGAAGACACAAGGTTTACGTTGAAAACAACTATATTTGAGGTGAAGACCATAGATGAGAATTACTTAAATGGAACTTAAATAGTTCTTTGTAGAGTTGAATTCAAACATAAAGTTCCCAAATGTGAAGAAAATCCTCAACAAAAATCCTATGACTAATACTTAAACAAATAAATCAAATGTCTTGTCTTTCAAGAGCTAGGATGGGACTCATATGCACCTACAACAATAGGGAAATCCTAAAGACATAAAAGGAGGAAAGTTAGTAAATACCTAGTTTTCATTGTGCAATCACTTATGAAAAATGCAAGGTAAAACTCAAGAAGGAGACATAAAGGAAGGGGAAGTCATAGAGGGATCTTACAAAATTGAGAGGAGGAAAAATTGTTGGAATATGAACTCTTCTCCTTTCCAAGAAATTTGATTAAATGAAACTTCATAATGCCATGATTTCTTCATTAAACCTAATTTTCATAATTGCTTCAAGAGGATTTTTAGGATACTTCTATAGATTTATTGACTTAAACTTTTATATAATAGTTTCTACCCTTACTCTAAGTGAAAACATTTCATTTTCAATCCCACTCAAAGTTTCAACATAAAAGGGATGTATTTTAGTTTCGTAAAAAGCATCAAAAAGGAAAAGTCTAAAGTACAAAAAATCAATATAATTGCACATGCATTTTCTCCCAAACAATAGTGGTATGCTTGAAATTGTTTATAACAAATTTAGTGGTGCATATAAATATCCCTGCCCTGGGAAAGCTTGTAAGGCCATCAAATTATTCTCTCAAGGAGATCTTGGCAACTTTTAATCCTGCTTCAAACCCTTCTTTAATAAAAACTTTGTCATATTGCATAATGTACGACCCCTCTAACCCTTTTATAGAGTCAAATAACTTAAAGAATATTTGTCTTCTCCTCTCCTAAAACACTTTTCATGTTGTTATTAATTATTGTAGAATATCAATATAACTATCCCAACCATCACTTATCGACTTCAACATCTTGTGCGAGGGAAGATTATCTTTGTATCTCTTTTGCTCATTCATATCAATTAATTTTATAGTTAAATTTTATACATATTTCTCATTGAAATTCATGTTCTTCTAAAGTTCAAGTTTGAAATATTCTTTCAAATAAAGAGTCCTTCAAATAAGAAAGGAAGATTTATTTACCAGCTCCTAGAGATCAAATAAAAAAGAAGACTTTCTAAATCCACATATTACTTCTTGGGATACATTTTCCTTAGTAGACTTCTTGGAAGTCTCCTTCATATTCTATTTAGTTCCTTTAATGGTCAATGGTTGTGTAAATAAGGGCTCAGTATTCATTGCAACTTGCAAGTCAACTATTATCCTCTTCAATCTAAGATTATCCTCTAGTTCCCGACTTACAAAGTTTTTAATAATGTGAGAATGTGAAGGTGAGGGGAAATTGGAATTGTTCTTGGGATTTTACATTCCAGATAACAATGAAGTAGTGGATATGGAGTGTGGGAGGTGAAGTTTCAAGAAAATGTGGGAGGAGGAATGTCATGATGCAGAATCCTGAACCAATGTGAGAGACCTCTACATTTTGAATTAATAAGAAATGTTGAATGTGGAATGTGGAAGAATGGTGAGAAGTATGGTTCACAGGACAGGCTTAGGTTTTGCAAACCCTTGATTTAAAAAATTCCAAGGTCATTGAGGGTTATATCCATTAATAGCTCCATAGTCGAAAATCCATTTTAGACTCCACCTTTCATGTCCTGAATCCATATATATCTACCTAAAAACCCTACTAAGAGGGTAGAAAAGGGTGAAAATGATAGAAATAATTTACCATTTTTGGTAGAAAGTTCAGATCTTGAATGTCTCCACTCCACGAAATGGTCATTGTGGGATAGTGGCTGAATAGAGCCTCCTCTATCACTGTGGGCCAGATCTGTGAGGCTATTTGTCTCTGTCAAATGACACTATTGGGTCCTCCTCTATCGAATGACACAAGTTCTATAGGGCCTCCTCTATCATTGTGTGTTTGAGTTGTGAGTTTTCTTTGTCTCCATCATCATTGGGTCCTCCTCTATTGAATGACCCGGGTTCTAATTTTTTTTGGCCTCTATTGAATACACATGGGATCTAATATGTTTTGTTGTTTTTAAAGTTTTGAGTTTTGTTTTTTGTTTTATTGTTTATTTTTTATTTATGTTTTTATGTTTTGTTTTGTTTTTGATTTTATGCTTTTGACACACAAAATAATATATATTATATAAATAATATATTATAATCAACCATATTATATATATATATATATATATATATATATATATATATATATATGTATATCACACACTAATAATTATCAGCACTTACAACACCTACCTAACCTTAGTAAAACCTAACCTTAATAGCCCACACCAACCACTAACCCACATAACACATTGTGATGACAATGATGATGATGACAATGACAATGGCAGATGATGATGATGACAATGGCGATAGAAACACATAACCACTAACCCACATAACATTGACGATGACAATGATGATGATGACAATGACAATGACGATGATGATGATGACAATGGCGATGAAAATGACAATGTTGATTATGGTGATGATAGTGACGATGACAATGACAATGTGTTTGAAAATATTTAACAGATAGCGAATGCTTGCCATTGATGGCAAGTACAACAATGAAGGTGGGCTTTATGAGAAGACGTTGCAGAGAAGATTCGATTAAGCTCAGAAGCGATGGCAAGATCAGAGTAAGCAGAACAAAGTAAGCTTGGGAGTAGAAGCAACATTTCTGGATCCCATTTACAATTCCCGATGACCATCAGATCAAGTGTTGATCGAGACTGTTGATCTGAGACTCCATTTTGGAGTTTTGCGACTCACGACATGGAGAGGCAATAAACATAACTATCAAAATCGTGATATTCGAAATCAGTATTTAATCGTAGCCATGAGATCAAAGTTTTTTTCTATACTGTTGATCCAGATTCATCTCGGAGTTTCACAACTCACGACATGGAGAGGCAATAAACATAACTATCAAACTCGCGAGATGAGAAATCACAATTTAATCATAGCCGTCAGATCAAAGTTTTGTTCTAGACTGTTGATCTAACTTCATCTCAGAGTTTTGTGACTCATGACATGGACAGGCAAGAAACATAACTATCAAACTCGTGATATGTGAAATCATGATTTAATCACAGCCTTCAGATCAAGGTGTGATCTGGACCGTTGATCCGAGACTCCATTTCAGAGTTTTGTGACTCGTGACTTGGAGAGGCAAGAAATATGAAGGCCGAAATCGCGATATGATTTGAGCCATTGAATTAAGATCAGATCTGGACCGTCGAATCATAGGTCAAGTCGTTGACTTGGAGTCAACGAAGCATGGTGTGTGAAGTTGCGATATGCGAGATTGCAATAAGATCTGGACCGTCAGATGTATGGAGATTTCAATCGTCGATCAGATGAAGTTTATAAACTCGTTAAGTGAATTTTTGGCATAGCCTATGGTCACTGTCGGTGGTCACGAGAAGGGAAGGAGTTAGTTCTAATAAGCTCCATTTCGGGGTTTCAGGGATCACGACTTGGAGAGTCGAGATGCCTCATCTCCAAATTCACGAGATGTGAATTTGCGAAAAGCGCTTTATGCATAAGCGTGTGGTCTCATCCAGTGGTCACACCATCACAGAAGCTGAAGAGAAGAGTACTTCTGTATTTCAGGGATCGTGACTTGGAGAGTCGAGATGCCTCATCTCTAGATTCATGAAATGTGAAATCGTGAAAGCACCTTATGCATAAGCACATGGTAATAGCCGTGGTCATATAAAGGAAGGAGACAGCGCAAAAAATCTCTGTTTTGGAGTTTTAGAACTTGTGACATGGAGACTCAAGATGTCTCATCACGGAATATCTAAATTGTGAAAGTGTGAAATGGGTAAATAACACAAGAACCCATTAGAGTTAATCCAACGATGTAGGTGAATCTGAGCATAATCGAAGGGCTATTGTTTCACATCACATTGTAACTGCCAGAAACCACTGATGGTTTTTGCCAGAGGACTCAAAGACACTTTGGGGTGACTAATAGAGGAGATGAAGAGTCTCTGGGAATCTTCAAGAGGGATGAATATGCTAGTGGAAGCGATTGACAGCTGGATGAGCATTGAAGCTTGTAACTAGAACAAAGAAGGTGAGCTCGACTATCACAGAGAAGACAAAGAGTCTCAACTGCCAAAGAGGTTGAGGAATCTTAGCATAACATATAGTGATACTGAACGAGTGGAAAAAGGGCCATAGAAGCTGAAGAGTCATGATGATGATCAAACAGAGCACTTGAGTTGTGGAGGATATCAGGGTGATGTGAGTATGCAGAGGAATTTCACGCATTGCATGCACAAGGTGCACAAAAGCTATAAATACACAGTACATAGAAGAGATGCAGTTGTTGTTGTCACTGAGATTGCAATGGATGTTGTTGAAGAAGGATCAGAGTGTAGCATCTGAAAAGAACAGAAGAAGAATTGTGCTGCGAATGGACATTGCCCACAGAGCATAAAATTAGAAGAATAGAATGGGTAGCGGATGCATGCTGGAAGACAGGGAGGAAGTCTGAGTAGCAAAATTTTGCAGAACAGTGATGAGACTGGTAAGTTGTTATTGAACACTATATCACTATAATAGGTTTCAATATTTCATATTCATAATCCATGGAGGTTGGGATGAGCTAGGGAGGACTGGTGTCCTCAGAGGTTCAAGTGGGGGCTTGAACACGGGGAGTTGGTGCTAGAAAAACCAGGGAGTTTGTGCATCCTTCTAGTGGGTGCTAGAGAAAAACAGAGAGTTGGTGCTCTTAGCAAGTTGTAGATTTTAAAACAGAGGTTGTAGCCTCACAATGAGTTGGTGGTCAAATGTATGATAATGTAAAGAATGCAAATAATACTTATCATATATAGAATAAGAGGTTTTCACCCTGTATGGGTTTCCTTGGGAAATATCTATCTCTGTGTTTCTCATATATGTGACTGATGTTGAATGTGCCATTATTCATTTCCCTGTGTTATTGTGATCGTCATCGAGTGCCTTCTAAATATTTTAAAATAATCATATTTGTTTAAGCACGAGAACAACTGATTCACCCCCCCCTCTCAGTTGTTCAACACAATGTCTATGAAAATGACATTGAAAATGAATATGATGAAAATGACGATGATGAGGAGGATAATGAGAATGTTGATTATTGGTGGTAACAATGGTGATGATGATCATGAAAATGTAAATGTTGATGATGTTGACAATGATGATCAGGACAATGATGATCAGGACAATGATGATGATGATGATGAATCAAACAATTATGATGAAGACAATGATGAAGAAAATGATGATGATGATGATGATAATGATGACAATGATGATGATGATGATGATAATGATGACAATGATGATGACCACAACAACAATGAACAAGAAAATAATGAACCTATAAAAATTAGCATTTGAATTCATTAAAGGTGAACATTCCCTTATTACTTAATTGTTTTGATATATGATGATTTTTCCTTTTTATATGAAGAAAAACTAACCATTATTCCTTTTATCAATTCCTTGTATGATTATGCCTATGGGCACTAAAGGGATGATAACGTAACACCTCCATGGTAAATCTATTAGTATCCAACCATTATTTTTGAAGCTACATTAAAACATGAAGGAAGAGAGGGTTTTGTAAACCTTGGCTCTCCTATATTTGCCTTGAAAACCTAAGTTCATTCTAGGAGGATAAGTTAAAATATTATGTGAAGCCAATTGAAGGACATTGGAAAAAAAATTGAAACTAACACACTTTGATCATTAGGGAAACACATCATCCTATCAAAGTGAATGTTAGTCTGTATATTCAACAACAAATTTCAGTGTTAGTCTTCTTGGAGTGATAGTTTGAACTTCATCATATGCTTAAAATCATATGTTTAGTGGATAAAGGGGCCTCCTTGTGGACTATGTCCTTGTTAACCTAGTTGAAGCACATTGGATCCCCCACTCTCATTCCACCAATGAATGAGTTTCAAGCCCTTGACAACAAATTTTATAACCCAACAAGTATTCATGTGTCTAATCTCCCAATTGAGTTTGTTGGTAAATGTTTCTTGACTGATGTCTCAACCATGACTAGTATATCATATTACAATATCCTACATGGACATGATTACATATATGTCATCAATGCTATGGTATATTCACTCTTTCATGTCATGAAATTCCCTAATGTAGGAAACATTGTCACCATTGATTGGGTCAAATATTGTAATCCCTCACAATGTCCAACACCTAACAATTCACCCATTCTATCACTCACATTGATCCAATGAACTATGTGACCACTTCCATTACTTATTCCACATTGGCTCCCATTGAGTACGAGCCAATAGATATAGAACCACCTCCTCACCACTTCGAATTGTAGATTGGTTATATTTGTTCACCCTTGGGAGTATATAATTTGTTCCACAAGTGTAACAAATAATCCTAGCCAATGGTATGGACTGCTTGGTGCAAGTAGAAGATGAAATGTGTACAAGTGTGAATGCTTAGAGTATGGTTCTTTATTTTCCTTAACATTAAAATAACAAAGATAAAGGAATATGAGCGAAACAAAACTTATGTGGCAGCTTCCTTGTGAACTAGTACTTGTTTGTAGTACAAAGGTAGATAGAGCCACACATATCTAGTTTTCAAACACACGACACGACCTAACCAAGGTCAAGAATTTTCTCCAATCCTAGCTAAACATTCAAATAATCATTAATGCAAAAACTAGTGATTGTGTATCTACCAAACAACTCATCGTTGTCTTAAAAAATAAGCAACCTAACAAGTTGTCACAATGACGCATACTCACACATCCAATCGAATCGGGGAAGAGGCCCTTTCCATTAACAACACTGAGCTATCGGCATAAGGAGAGTAACTATGTGATTTTAAAGTGTAACTGGTAATGTAGGGTTTACCACTATTATTACCAAGCCAGTGACTATATACGAACCAACACAACTGCCATACGACCAAATGGGTGAGCCTGTCGAAAATTACACAATCATCCAATCAAAATCTGAGTCATAAAATGATAGGCCATGTTGGTCTTCTTAAAAAATTTCCATAGTGGAGGGCCAAATTTGTTCCGTAGTCAACATGGGGAGAGTAGAGCCATTCTTTGTAATGGAAAAACCTCCAAGGCCACGATGTATACAGGATGAACCATGAAAGAGGGGAAACTAAGGTTGAAGCTCCAGACTTTCAAGTACCTAAGATATCAATAAATAAGAATATCAACAAATATTTAAAGATTAATAGGTTGAACGAGGACACAACAGAGCTCAATTTTTTAGACAGGCATATAAAATCAGTATTTCTATGGTATTGATTAAGCAATCAACATGTCATTGTTTTCGGAACCCTATCTCTACTCTTGACGTGAGCCGCTGCATGACTGAACTAGAATATGCCACAACAAACCACCTACAAAGTTCAGGCACAGAGATTTACCTAATCTGATCCGCCAGTATGAATGTAAAAGAGGGGGGGAAACCCCCCTCGTACAACAATATCACAGCTAACGATAGATCGAGAACAAGGGAAAAATGACCATCATTTGAGCCGCCATAGTAGATACGCGAACAACTCCTTGCCAGAGAACAGGGACTCGGTAAGGAAATGGAGATGGAGGCCAGCACGTCCCATCCAAAAGCACCTCATGGGTGGGTGCCTGGAAAATGCATTCCACAAATGGAAAAACCCCTGAGATACATCATAAGCTCAACAAGAGTGGGGGAGCATACCCAGTTCAAGCAAGAAGATGCCCTCATTGGAAAATTTCTAGGACTATGGCCATCCAAAAGGGATCTGAACAGATGGATCAAACACTGGTGGAACCCCAAGGGTGACTATGAAGTTCAACTAAGCTCTAAAGGCTTCTTCACAATCATTCTGTGCAACCCAGAAGACCGAGATCAAATCTTTTAGAATAGCCCATATTTCTACAACTCGACAGGGCTTTTCCTAAGATTTTGGACAGAACGCTTCAACCCAGATTCTCATGGGAATAGGTAATACAATAGGTCACTATATTAAAGCTTTAGAAGCCACAAAGCAAAGGAAATACACCTCATACACCCAAATATGTGTTTACATGAATATATCTAAGGCCCTACCAGGGCCAGTATTGCTAGAGTATCAGGATGAAGAATGGATACAAACTCTAGACTATGAACATATCCCTTTCCTCTATAGAAACTGCCATGAACATGGCCACCTGTTCAGAGACTGTCCCCTGAATAAGAAAGTGCCCAAAGCCTGCAATACCACACAAAAATATGGCTTCACCACTGTCCCGAACAGAAAGAGAAATCCTCCTAGAAAGCAAATCCCCGACCCCAAGCCTAAGATCTCGACCAAAAATGCCTACGAGATATTGAACCAGCTACCGGAAGAAGAGGAAATCCAAGATCCACAAAAAGGGTTGCAACAGGGCAAATAGCATAACCAAACCCTTTCCTCCTCTTGCCCAAATAAGGAAATCTACCCATAAGAGAAAGGAGATGGAGACAACGACATCTTAATGTAGGTGGACGCTTGAGATTTAGAAGGTATTGACCTTGAGAAACTTGAGGAAGTCCTTAATCAAAAGGATCTGCAAGCCCTCCCTGAAGAGAAACTCTGAAAGGTACACAAGGTCTTTCTCGACTCAACCGTGGCATCCATGGCATGCTTAGGCATAGCCACAAAATTAGGCTTAGGCTAAAAAAAAATACCATGAGAGAACAAAAGAAGGGGATGCAAACCAATACATCAACTAATCATGGAAGCAGGCAATCTCATGATTAGCTCAGGTCAGATTCACAAGCTCTCGAAGGGATACATCCACCCAAACCCACCCTTATAATGATGAATATCATCACTTGGAACATTAGAGGACTCAATGGCAGATCCAAATAGAGGATCCTCCGAGACTGCATCAAGGCAGAAAACCCAGATATTCTAATGTTACAAGAAATAAAATGTGTAAGGACAGAGGCTGAAACCATCTTCCAACGCATCTGGAAAGGATGCAACTTTATTCAAACAGACTCCTTAGGGGCTTCAGGGGGCTGGCCATACTTTGGAACTCAAGCAACACTACTCTCAGCAAACCTTTTTTCGCAATAGGCACCATAACAACCCAGTTTGAAGTCACAGGCTCGAATCAGGAGGGGACCATCACCAATGTTTATGGACCCCAAAGTCAACAGGAAAAAGATAAATTTATGGAATGGCTAGCCCTTATCAAATAATTGACAACCACACTTGACTGGATCATAAGAGGCGACTTCAACATGATCATGTCGTTGG
>SNQJ01S0247953.1:0-10128 GCA_010110895.2 Picea sitchensis
TTGAAGCACTATGGGCCTACAGAACTACCTGGAGAAATACTACAGGATTTTCTCCCTATGAATTAGTTTATGGAAAAAGTGTTGTTTTTCCTGTGGAAATTGAGATAAAAACCTTAAGGACTGCTTTAGTTGTCAACCTTGATCTAACTGATGCACATACAGTCAGGTTGCAGCAGCTTAATGAACTAGAGGAGAAAAGACTAGATTCCATTCAGCAAACAACCATAATTCAACAGCAAAGATCACAATGGAATGACAAAAATATCAAGAACAAGCAGTTCCAAAAAGGTAATTGGGCCCTACTGTATGATTCCCAGTTCAAAGAATTTCAAGGAAAACTACGTACAAGATGGATTGGACCTTACGAAGTAGACACAGTCTTCCCCAATGGAAAAGTAAGGCTCCTCACAATCGATGACTCCAGAACTCCGTTACTTGTAAATGGTCATCGGCTCCTTCTGTACCAACAACCTATTTCTAAAGAAGATTTTAAGGCCACATGCATGGCAGACACCCATTTTCTCTTCGTCGAGGGGGTTTCTACCCCTAATAGAAATTAATTCTTTTAAGTTAATTTTCTTTAGTATTAGATTAGATTATATTTTGTTTACTAATAATCCCTGTCAATAAATACCATGCTACAGTCGATTTTTGCAGATTCTCAATCGAAGCACAACCACTAGAAGAGGACGATCCCACTTCAAAGAGATGAGCTTTCACAATGCTGAAACACCATTGTTCAGCGTTGTTGACCTTCACGATGTTGAAACACCACCGTTCAGCACTCTTAACTTGCTTCTGATGCTGAAACACCACCGTTCAGCACTCTTCACCTGCTTCTGATGCCAAACCACCACCATTCTGCATTTTTGACTTTTCTCTGTTGCTGAAACACAACTGTCAGCAATCTGCCCCCTTTCCTTAATTACTGAAACACCAAACTCACACCTTTTTCCCCATCACGGCTCGGTAACCTTTTTGCCACTTTTTCCCATTCCCTCACCATCCTTCATTGACGAAACAACTTTGTCCAACAATTGTTTCGCCTTTCCCCTTCTGATGCTGAAACACCACTGTTCAGCACTGTTGACTTTTCCCCCGATGTTGAAACACCATTGTTCAGCACTTTTTTTTTCTTCCCACTCCCAAAACACTACAGTCCACCATTTCCTCACCATCCTTCATCGACAAAACAACTCTGTCTAGCAATTGTTTCGCCTTTTATTTTTTGTTGCTGAAACACCATTGTCAGCAACCCTTCATCATTTTCTCCGATGCTGAAACACCACTGTTCAGCACTTTCGACTTTTTCTCCGATGCTGAAACACCACTGNGATGCTGAAACACCACCGTTCAGCACTTTTGACTTTCTTCCGATACTGAAACACCATTCCTCAGCAGTTCTTCATCTACACCAATTGTTTCATTCTTCTCTGTTGCTGAAACACTAGTCTTTCACCATCGTCTGTCAACAAGCTTCTACGCCCTCAAATTATAGTTCGTCCTTCTAATCAGCAAACCCTCGACACAATTTATCTATTAGATCAAAATTCTCCGCCACGACAGGACTACCACGGACAGGCATGATATCTTGTTGCAGAACGAATCAAATGGTAAGGCGAGGTACGTAAATATTATGTAATTCAGTTAGGCTATAGTTAATGAGAAAGATTCTAAGTCATTATGACCATTCAAGTGCAATCATTACTAGTCGCACTTGACGGGAGGGGAAGTACACATCAAATCCGCGATACCATCATTTCACCCGATTTCACCGCTGCCATCCCCATTTCACCACCCTTTCGCGCATTTAACCACTATTCCTGCATAAGTCACTCGGAAAACTCACCCTATGCAGAGCTGGTACACAAACTCTCAACGTTGTATTTTACTGAGCTAGTAGCCATGGGAGGAGCTGTCATACGAAGTGATCCCACCACCACAGCGTTGCTCGAACACTATCCAGCAGCGTATCAAATCTTCCAGCAGGCAGGGTGGCTTAATTACTTCCACAGACTTCAAGGATATAATGAATAGCAAGTCCTATAGTTCGCCTGAAATCTCTAGGAGAACCATTCTGTCGTCGCAGGCATCCAAATATCTGTAACAGAAGAATACATAGCAGAGGTCTCAGGCCTCCCCATTGATGGCACTTGAAATTTCAGCCGAAATCATATCATCGGGAATGTTCAGCAGAGCTTCTTCTTGCCCGGGGAACGAATTGAATTGAAGGGTAGGGGTGTTCATCTCATCTCACTGCCACCCTCGTGGCCGGAGGTCGCCAGATTCATCAAGCACTACCTGACCTGCGAAGGTCGATATCAGGTAGTCTACCAGCACGACTTTCTTCTACTTTCTCATTTAATGCATAACAGACGGGTCAATATTCCCTATTATTTGCTAGGTTATTTGAAGAATATGGCACATTACTGTAGAAAGGAAAAATATCCAACCCTGTCACTTACCCACCATCGTCTTGTTCAATTACTCATCCATAGGGGTTTTGACCAACAAAACCGACCACTAAATAACCCACCCATAAACCCCCAACCAGTTGCCGAAATTCCTCAGAAGCAGTAACCGCAAAACCCCCCAGACTTCCTCGAAATACCCAACAGCCCGCCCACAGAACCAACCAGTCCAATCAATTCCCCTACCATACCTAATCCACCGCATATTGTACCAGAGTCATCCACCCTCGTCCTTCATATTCTCAGTGATGACTATGAACCAGATAACCCCTCCTGCCCCATCATTCAAGAAAAACCTCCACGAAAACGAAAACAAGCTCCCTCCTTCCCACCCTTCTTACGGAAAAAGCGAACAAGGGCCTCAACAAGGCCACCCTTTATGACCACTACCCTAGATTCCCCACCAATTCAACTGATACCCCGTACACCTCCAACCTCCCCAATCCCGGGATCTTTGACTATTCCAACCACGGTAGCTGAAACACAAGAACCAGCTACCCACTCAGTGGCTGAAAGACAAGAACCAGCCGCTGATATTGAGTTACAGGAACCAGAAGCCCAGACATCATTTGTTTCAAATAAATTAGCTGAACCAGCTACCCATCTAGTGGCTGAAACACAAGAACCAGCCACTGATATTGAAATTGAACTACAGGAATCAGAGACCCTGAATGTTGCAACACTACCCTCCTCAAGCAAAGTAGCTGAAAAACCAGCTACCCATTCAGTGGCTGAAACACAAGAACCAACCACTGATATTGACATTGAGATTCAGGAATCAGAGGTTGAGGGTGCTGCAACACTACTCTCCTTACACCAAGAGGCTAAAACACAAGCATCAGCTGCCATTCCTGTAGTTTCTCCACAAGAACCAGCGAATGAGGCTATGATTGCCACACAAGAACCAGTCACCTCTCAATCCGAACCAACAATGGCTGATGTCTTGGAAGAAAATGAGTTTTTAAAGTCTCAATTGGAAACATATCAGCAAGAATTAGCCAGGGCAAAGGAAGCATATGAAAAAGAACTAAATTTGTACACCTTAGCTCGAACAGCAACCCTGTCAGAGGAGACTACAGAGAGCATGTGTAAAAAATATATGTGTTGCCAATGTGGAGATATTTACTATCAGGCAGGCTATAAGGTGATTCAAGTCCCAGTGCCAGGAGCAGCCCCTATTCCTTCACCTTTTGTACCCAAGGATGAACCTACTGCAACACAAGAACCAGCAGGCCCTACCAAGCTCAAAACTGAACCTGCTGCAACACAAGAACCAGCAGGCCCTAGCAAGCTCAAGACTGAACTTGCTGCAACACAAGAACCAGCAGGCTCTCCCAAGCTTAAGACTGAGCCCTGCATTACAACAAAATAAGCCCCTATTGTTGTCAACAAGGCTGTGCAAACAATACCCATGGAGGAATTTACACCTCCCAACCAGATCAATCTCTCCACTTCCAGGGAACAATCTACTCAAACCTTACCTCATCCCACTACTTCCAACGCTGAAACACAGACTCAACTATGGGATGAGCATGCAGAAATACAAAAATGGAAGAAAGAGTATGCTGAAACACAAGCCAAAAACCTGCAAGTGCACAAACAGATCTGGATTAATCATACTTACTCCAATTGGGAAGCATTGGACCAGACACGCCAGGAAGATCATGAGCTTAAGAAGAAGAACAAAGACTTGAAAGGAAGATTGGTCCTGATATTTGATTTGGTGCAGAAGCTACTGGCCACAAGAAATCCATCTTGCAACTACTCCTTATTCCTTATGGAGAGACTCACATGGTTTCAGATCAAATCCATTATAGAAGGTAAACCCCATGGAGTAATACAACCAACAGATTTTCTCAAGACTTTTGTAGCAGCCTCTACTAGGGATCAGCACCTCCTATGTGAGGCATACTTCCATAATGAGGCCATTCCCAAAAACAAGATGCTAAACATAAATCCCCTTGTTGGGGACATTCAAATTCGAGCATTCACTTCCTTTCTCTATAATCAGATTTTGTGGCAAGATGACTTTTTGGCTGCTAAGCACAATGAAGATAATCGCCTCCTCTGGATTAGACCAGAACCACAGAGGGCAGCCACCTTTATCACAAAATATTATGAGTTCTTAAAACAACCAGGGGTGACTGAACATGTTCAGCAGCTACAATCAGAAGTGCTCTAGGATTGTCAGCACATCATCAACTCCATAGAGATTCCTTCCCTACAGGCCAATAACCTGTTTTGGCAGCAATCCACAGAGAAGAGACAACAGCATAATCCTTTTGGTCCTACCAACCTAGAAGTAGCAATTTCTAGGATACCCAACTACATCCAATGTGTCAGACATTGTGCTGAAAACTGGATAGGGTACCAGTTTTATTTTCCCATCCTCTGGTTTCCAATAGAAAGGTATCAAGTTAGTTATAAGCTGCCTAAGAAGGCAGAAACAACATCATGGCAAAGATTTCAGCAGGTCCAAGGGTTCAGAATGCCAACGGACAGTACCTCCCAAAGTTACTGCTTGAGTAACTTACATGATCAGAGTCGGTATCCAGACTCTGATTCAGGGTGAGTTGCCTTAGGACATGCAACACCTTCAGTTGGGGGGGATGTTAGGACCACACAATGTACCTTTTTGCCTATACATTTTTCCACTATTATACTCTTGATCACCCATATTTAGACTCATACTATCACTTTATCTGATCATCCCAAAGGTATACAATGTACCCTCTCATTACTATACGTTTAATCTGTTTTGCATAATATTTTACATCACTTTCGTACTTAACCATTGATTAGACTGCAGATTAGCATTTGAAGCCTGTTGCTGAAACACGTAGCTGTTACACAGTCCGAGGTCGCAGATGCTGAAACACAGAGCTGTACACAGTCCAGAGTCCATGATGCTGAAACACAGAGCTGTTACACAGTCTGAGGTTGCAGATGCTAACACAAAGTTGTACATAGTCCAGAGTCGCTGATGCTGAAACACAGAGCTGTTACACAGTCCAGAGTTGCTGATGCTGAAACACAGAGTTGTTACACAGTCCAGAGTCGCAGATGCTGAAACAAAGAGGAGACCGCCAGAACCAACGTGCTGAAACACAAGGAAGCCGTTACAGTCAGCGGTCAACAAGCACCAACCGTCGCTCCTACATCAGAAAGCCAACACAGTCAAAAGTGCAATTCACGTGGCTGAAACAGCTCACAAATTGCGATGCTGAAATAGCATTGGAAGCTACGAGAAGAAGCTGTTACTCCAGTCGTAACAACAATACCTCATCCAGCTCTTGTAATAGCATTTCTGTTGTGTGAGACTAGGACATCCTGTTCTGGTTTAGAAAGAAGATCTGACTAAAGATAGGACTCAGATACACATTGTAATTTTTTATATATTGTATCGAAGGGATTCCCTCTTTAAATAGGAGGAAATCATCATTCAAGGCATCCAAGTTTTATGTATTGAAGAAGCTCCAGAGAAGAGGGATGTATTCCATTTCCAAATTGTAATATGATATTTTGACAGATGAATAAAAGACTGCTTTGAGTATCTTTCTCTAGCTTTCCCGTTCCAGGGGAATCTTGTGAGAAGGGAGGGCCCACCTTCTTCACAAGATTCACCCATTAGTTTAGAAGTGTGTTAGTACAGTCTTTGTTTATGCTTTGGTTTGTTGAAACACTGTTTTTAATGAATTCAGCTTTGCTGGAACACTACTGACTCTGTCTTAGTTTATTGAATGAAATTCGTAATTCTTTTTATTGGTAGTCTTGTGTGATGGTTTTATGAGGCTAGCCAGAGACTGGGTTAAGGGTTCCTTCTCAGACAGGAAGGAATCATAATATCCTGTTCTCTGTAGAATTCATTTACTTCTTCAAGTGTGCTATCCAGAGACTGGGTTAAGGGTTCCTGCTCAGACAGGAAGGAATCAGAACATCCTGTTCTCTGTAGAATTCATTTACTTCTGCAAGTATGTTAGACAGAGACTGGGTCAAGGGTTCCTGCTCAGACAGGAAGGAATCAGAACATCATGTTCTCTATAGAATTCATTTACTTCTGCAAGTGTGCTAGCGAGAGACTGGGTTAAGGGTTCCTGCTCAGAAAAGAAGGGATCAAGAACATCTCGTTCTCTGTAGATTTCCATTATTCTTGCAAGAGTGCTAGCCAGAGACTGGGTTAAGGGTCCCTGCTCAGAAAGGAAGGGATCAGACCATCCTGTTCTCTGTAAATCTCAATTTCACAAGTGTGCTAAACATAAATAGGGCTTAAGGTTTCTTCTTAGAAAGGAAGGAACTAGATGGCCTTGTTCTCTGCTAGATAGAGTTATCTTTTTCTGCATTACTGTTTTCATGAAAGAGTGTCAGTACTGAAGTCTTTGTTTGAGAGTAAGGGTCCTGTTCTCTAGTTGCAGAATAGTTGTTCTTTCCTATTGCAAGTGTTATTTTAATGTAATCCAAGATTCTTAGATTAATCTTTAAGATCTGCAATAGAGAGGTTGCTTTCTTGTGATTTAATTCAGAACTTCAATTCATTCAAAGCAAGTGTGATAAGTATAAGTTTCTTTACTACAACTCTAAGTTGCTTTTGTAATTGAGCATATATAGTGCATGGTTATCTTTGAAATAAAAAGACTTCCCCGGGTTGATAATTTATGTATCACTTGATTGTTTGAATCAATTAAGCAATTATAGTGACCAACAGAAGCAAGGTTCACTTCCCTCTTCGAGGGGGCAAGCTCCAACAAAGCAGAGCTCTATTACAATAATTCTTCAAAACCAAACTTATCATACCCTCTACTCCTATTTATATTAAATCTATCTATCCAAAAAGAACAATCTATAGGAATATCCTTCTAGAAGAGGAAGCTTCTATTGGAAGATTGGTTGTTGTCATTGATGTCAACCCTAGTCATGGGTTTTGGACTACAAGATTGATGAAGGTATTTGGAAATGAAGGACAATTCACATACAACACCCATGGATGGATAGCATACATCATGTTGTTTCTGGTGGTATGTGACACATCACGTGGATCCTCGTGGTTGAGGAGAAATGAATTTTTGAAGATGACAAAGTGAATTGAAGAAGGAAGTACATGTAGGCCTTGAAGAGAATTAAAGAAAAGAATTACAAAATAAGAAAGTGTTAGGTCAGCCCTAATGTTAAAAGGAAGTGACATAAATGGTATAAATACACATCATTTTACATTCATTTGATACACAAGTCAAATTTTAGAGGAAATCATAAGTAAAGAAAGCTGGATTTCAAGGGAGGATGAAGTCTTCTAGTGATGTGTTCTAAGGTATGCTATTTTCAGGTCATCTTACCATTTTCGCTATAATTTTTTTTCTAGAATGATTCAAATCGTGAAATTTATATGGTATTGATAAGACATATCAAGGTACCTTTGGTAAAATTTTCAGCACTTGATTCACTATAATTATGGATATACACTCTGTGGAAGATAGGGTTTTTGACCATGCTTGAAGCTAGTCAATAAACATGTGTTCCGGGTAAAATAGTCATAACTTCTTCATAGAGAATCCAAATGAAATGGGACAAATTTATTTGGAAATATTATGGACTTTGGTTTCTTGTGTGCGAGTTTCAGAATCTGATGTTAAATATTGAGCATGGGGAATTTTGTACAAGTTCGCACTCCTGAATAAACCAGAATTGAATAAAGTCTACCATTCTTTCTATAACTTCTTTTTGGGGAGTATTCAAGGAGTGAAACTTGGAGAAGATTCATAGAATACAATGTGTAATATTATCTATAGGATCAGAGTATTCCAAGAATTGAAGAATTACATAAGTTGAAGAAGTCTCAGGAAGCATTATCAGGCTCTATGTGATGGTTGGTTGACGGTGATGATTTAATGTAAAGTTTTATTATCTCTAATATATTATTGGGTGGAAGGAAGGGGCAAGGATGGAGAGGTCAAACCTCTCTTGATATTGAAGGATTGTATCTTCCTCTTGAAGGTTTATCTCTCCCTTTATATTTGGAAGTTGTAGCTACCTTTGGAAGTCATTACTTCCCTTGACCAATAACTATTGATTATTTCTCATATATTGTGCATGGTGTATTGTGGTGTATTGATGTAACCCTTATACTATTGTTCACTAATAATTGGATATAATTGAATGGTTTAAGTATAAGTTGATTTTTTTTTTTAAATCCTACTTGATATTGATTCACCCCCCTCTTTGTATCTACAACTTCTATTAGGTCTTCTTACATTTGACTTAGTCCTCCTTACTACTAGACCTTATTAATATTGACCTTTATCACATGGAAATATATTATTCTACCCACTTGAGGGGTTAGGTGGGTTAGGTCCCTAACAAAGTTGAATATCGAATTCGAAGTCAAAGTAGAAACCGAAGCAATTCAGGGTGACCAAAGTCAAATTACACAAGTAGGTTTTCTTCTAAGTCGATTCGGTCCGAGTAGAAGTGAAGTAAATTACCCCGAAGGTCGGAGTCGAAAGAAAATTGAGTCAAGAAATTCAAGTCATCCAAAGCAATTCAGGACGACCAAATTCAAATCTCTCAAGTTTGTTTTCTTCTTAGTAGATTCAGTCCAAGAATGAAGTAACCTAAAGGTCGAAGTCGAAGAAAAATTAAATTGGGAAATACAAGTCCAGTCAAGGCTGAAGCAGGTTGGGTGGACAAAGAATTGAAATACTCAAGTCGAAATTTCTCCTAGTTGAGTCAACCAAAAAAATGTTTGTTATTCGAATGAGGAAGCAAATACGAAAAAGGGTGAAGACCAAGTCGAATCTTTAGTGACTATCAACTGAGAGGGAATTGATTTTAATATCCACCATCAAGTAAAATGTTTAAAAATTGAATTTAAATATTCACCAACAAAGGAGATATATGGAGGTCAATTTAGACATTCATGAAAAGGCAAAATGCACTGAAGTTGATCTAGAATTTGATGATGAAAGGAAAATACATGCATGTTTCTTTCAAAGAACCACGTATACCAACCACCTCGCACATGTTCTGGGGAAAATTCCAATCTGTCGTCTTATTGGTCATGTTCTACACAAAACCCATGTCGTGGAATTGTAAAACTCGTTTCCAGTACTCTAGAATCGTCGTACGAAATAAATATCTAATTTTGTGGACGAAAAGTCAATTAATGAAATCACCATTTGTGTTAATTAAATGAAGGGATGCAATGTTTCATTACTAAAAGACACAATGGTTCAAACTTATACCTTTTGGAAAGTATATAAGAATAAAAACAAGGTGAAAGGAAAGTGTCTCTATGGGTTTTACATAGAATATCTAAAGGCATAGCAGGGTCCAAGAAAGAAAGACAAGATACTTATGTAACGAGGGTGGAAGGGTGTAGCAAGGAATGACTAATGCCCTTTACTAATTAAAGTTTGAAGACATAAATTTGGTGTTTCCTAGTATTGGTGCCCTAAACAAGGGATTTGGTACTTCCTAGGGTTGGTTCCCTAAAAAATGGAGTTGGAGCTTCCTAGGGTTGGTGCCCTAAAACAAGGGAGTTGGAGCTTCCTTGGGTTGAATCCATAAACAAGGATATTGGTGTCTCCCAATCATTATTGTAAATTGTATTATTGTATTTATTTTATATTCAAGCTTATTGTTGTTGACCAATTATTGTTAATAAGTT
>SNQJ01S0247958.1:0-13228 GCA_010110895.2 Picea sitchensis
TTATAACCCTATGTTTCATAGCAATCACCTACTGATTATAATCTCTTCTTCTAGTTGCATTATATTGTAAATAATATTTTATTCTCCAAATGATTTACAAAAGAAAGAAAAAGAAAAAGAAAAAGAAAGAAAATAAAAGAAAATGGAAAAAGAAAGAAAACAAAAAGAAAAGAAAATATAAAAATAAAATAAAAGAGGGTATAAAAAGACAAAAAGATGAAACCCCATGAAAAAAATTGGCTTGATTCATACTATCTAACCATGATTAAGCTCTTTCAATTTACGCAGATAGGATAGTGAATAAATTTGGCTAACAGTCTAATCTTAGCCAAATTAGTTAGGTTAGTGAATAAGTTTGATCATATAGTCTAAGCTTGGTCAAATGTCTTAGGGTAGAGTAATTATTGATCCAACAGTTTAAACTGGGTCAATTTGCTATGTAATTAGATTAGGATACAGGATTAACATGTCTTATTTCAATAAAATTGATGAAAGGTTGATTAAATGCCTTTGATTTAAGTTAAAATGATGTATTTTTTACCCCTTGGTGACAAAATGAAGGGGAGCAACGAAAAACCCATAAAATGATTTTATCCTAAGTTTTGTGGTGATATGACAGTTTTGGCATTTTGTAGTAAAGAGCGCACTAATCTTAGTGTTTCATAAATGTACACCAAGATCTACGGTTAGCAGAGAATATCAGACCCCCCTGACCTTTCTTCCTTTAACGGTTGGGGGGGGTGTTTGAGTTGGTGGTTTTCCTAGCATGGGCCCCTCATAATGTGTCAAATTCCTATTAACTCAGACCCTCCTCACTCCTTATCACTTACTGTCTACCCCCCTCCCGAGTAAACCTCCAAACCACTCATCTATACCACCTCCGCACTCTGCTGCTACACTCCACTACCATGTCGACACGTCACCCTCCACTCATCTATCACACATCACATTCCATCTATCCGTTAACCATTCAATGCTCTCCACATGACATATGATATGTCTATTAGCCAATCAATGCAGTCAGCCATTACTGTTACCCATCTGACTCACCATCCGCTCCATAACGGACACCCCGTTCAACCATTTAACTCCATTGTTTCACCATTTTTGCATTGTTCATCAATCCAGACGTAGTCGATGCCACCATTTCCCATTCTCAAGACAACCACCATCAAATGTTACAATCAACAACCATCCTTAAACCTGGTAAACACAGTTAACGTCATTTTCTTCTTTCAAATCTCCATTCTATCATGGCACCCAAATCCAAATCCGCAAAGATAGAAGAAAATCCTTTTCTTCCTCCTCCTGTTGACTTGGATCGTATACCTTTGGCCGATAAATATTATCTAGTGGCAGCACTGAACTGTGAATTCAAATTCTTGGAATTACACTTCTGGCTCAGAGATATTTTTCTAGACCAGAGCGATGATATCGAACTCTAGGAGTCCAATCTCCCGCTGCACCTGTTTCCCCAGACATACCATTTTCCTGAATTTTTCCTGAAATTCCAATATCACTACATTCCCAACCAAAGAGCGATTGTATCTTTGTCTGGAGAAAATCTTTTCACCATCACCCCTGAGACGATAAATCAAATATTGCATATACCCATGAATGATTCCACCTTCCCCTTCTCTATAAAAATCCTGACTGAGCTGTACCAAAAATTATCTTTCCCACAGAGAGCACAAATCTTTGAAATCTTCCTCCCTGAAGCCACACAGTTACCCAAAAAGAATCCCCCATACCATTCTTCTATCTTCTTAGTTAAAGGAAACCAGATCATTTTCTCCTTGTGTTGTCTACTAGGATATTATTCAGAGGAGTCGGTAGATGAACCTATTCTGGGTTTTCTATCCATTTTCTCCACCGAGCAAAAGGCTAATACACAGTTTGACTATAGTCATTTTCTAGCTGACAACATCCATGAACAAATCTTCAAGTTTTCTACAGAAGGTATGTTCACGTATTCTTCAATATTGGCATGCTTGTTCCTTTTCTTCCAAGCAGACAAGTTCTCTTTCTTCCTCCAGAAGTTGGATCCAGAAGGTAATCCTCAGCCTGTGACCTGTTGGACATCAATGGTAAGGAAGAAATCACCTGATTTTAAATTCAAGCAATTCATTGACCAGTTCTACCACCCTCTGGTATGCATGCTCAACAATAGAACAAAACCAAGAGTAAATGAGGAAGTCCAGAGGATCCTGCACCTGTCAAACCTAGCCAAAATAGGAGACGGATACCTTTACCAAAATCACACATAAATCAGGGTCTACGGGAGTGAATTACCCCCTTACAAGCTGCCAAAGTATTTTCCTGTCAGGATATTCTCTTTGGATTATATCAGACAGATGATAAATTCCAATGATATTCACTGTGTGGCTTTCAAGAAGAAGCAACAACTCAGGATCAAAGGTCAAATAGGTTCTTTAATTTGCAACAACAAAGTTGTATGGGAAGAAGTTAATAAGTTGTTAAAAGAAATGAAGTTCAGTCTAAGTTTCCCATAGCAATATGACCCTTGTGGCATTATTGCAGAAAACGAGCTAAAAAATAAGATTCCCCCCTATGCTCATGTGCCTAAACTTGAAATTGAAAAATTCATGAACCAGACAGAGTGGGAGGAAAACATTCTGCTAGACACAGAATAACAGTCTTCACCTGCAAGCATTTCACAAACCAGTACTCCACAGGTACTAGTAAAGAAGAGACCCAGAAAATAAGTCTCTCCTTCAGTTATAGAAATCTTAGTAGAAGACTTCCAAGTCTACAAGAAGAGGACCAAAACCATCCATACACCTGACAAGTCCAGAGAATAAGAAACTCAGTCCATCATAGTTATCGAGGGACCACATTCATCACTCTTCTCAGGTAGACAACAAACAATGTCCACTTCCTCATCCAAGAAACAGACTGATACCACATTGGCAACTAAGTCCTCACAGGAACTTGCATGACTTAATATTTTTGAGAAGTATAACTTGATTAAAAAGAAGAATGAGTTGCTGACCAACAACACCTATGCACAGTTTTGGAAGAAGAATTCTACAACGCAACACATGTTATTATCTGCCTTCGACATAGATAAAGGAAGGATTCACATGACATTCCTATAGGCACATGTTCCTCATCCCAAGGCATTTTCAGATTACAAAAGGGCAACATTTGAATTCGATGTCACAGAGGTGCAACCAACTGATCAAATGGATATGCACAGACAGACTGGGGAAATGATTTTCTCAACCCTGGAAAACACCTCCATGACTGTTGCAAAGTTGCAGGTCTCTTTAAACAATGTCTAGTCTCAGTTGAAGATGGAGAAGATATCTTCCCTAGCAAAATATAACAAGATCAAATCTCTGGAGGAGATGGTACTCAAAATTGGATATGATCCATCAAATGTTAAATCAGCTGAGGAAATACTAAAGAAGCAGAATGTTGACATAACATCCTTAAGGAAACAACTGAAACTCCCAGCCACCGAAGATTCACAGGCAAAACAAATGGCTGAGACTGAAAGCCACAGGGAGGAAATGATGAAACTAATCATGGAGAAGAATGCACAGATTAAGGAGATGGAGGCTAAGATAGAGAAGCTATTCAAGGAGAAGGAAAAAACTGTGCCAATGACTATCATCCCACTGGATGCAATTCCTCTCACAGGAACTAGTACAACAACAACAACAACATAAATTCGAGCAACCATTCCATTAACAGCTACAGATGCATCTGAGAAATTGGAAAAGTCAATGGAGGACGTGACCATGCAAGGAGAAGAAATCAAAAGACTGCAGGAAGAGATTAATAACCTCCAGAAGCTGAAAGCCACATTTCAATCTAGCTACAACACAGAGATGCAAAAATCACAGAGGCTCAAGCAAGAACTGCAAAAACTACAGAAGGAGACTTTCATGGCCAAGACACTGTCAGAAGCCAAAGAAAACATCTGGATAGACATATGCAAATCCATGTCAGATATTTGGCCACTTATACAAATTGTATTTGAACATCATGAACTGGTGCAGAGAACCAGACAAACCATCGACAAGATAAGGGCAGAATTGGGAGAAAATCCTAGAGAGGCCACAAAAATAATCAGGTTCTTGAATTCCAAGACCAAATAAGAGTTGGAGGATTTGGAAATTGAGGATAGGACAAAAACTTTCCTTGAGGTCAAGAAGGTTTTGACCAAGAAGGGATTGATGCTGCAACTTGAGGAGAAAGCTCAGACAATGGATATTGGAGTACATAGGTTCTTCAACAAGGTTGACTCACTTCACAAGAAAGGTCTTCCAGGTTTATTAGTGATAAATTATAAGCTCATCACCCTGTCTGACTACAAGCAGAAGATCCTAGCAGTGGAAAAAGATGGTTCTAAGTTTGCAAGGATACAAGGGAGAATTACTGACAAAGCATTCTTAGAAACTCTGCAGTTGTATCTGAGCATCCAACATGAGATAAAGTACATCTTCATTACAAAGCCTACCTTTGCCAAGTACACAGAGATGGATGAAACATACTGAAGGTTACTCAAGGTTTCCATCCCTAGTCAAAAGAGATGGGAAGACCTATGTGCTTTGATCGAGTAGAGGTGATGTGGACATCCGAGTCAGCATGAGGAACAATCAAAGTCAAATTGGATGAATCCCCAACTACTTTCCCTAGAATCAACATCAATGATTCACGAAGATCATTTAGCATTCCTACTTTTTTTAATATGTAATCTAGTTAGTTAGATTTTCTCTCCACCATATCCTGATCATTAATGACATGATCAGATGTAATTATTGTATAAATACTTCTCATGTAGAAGTATTGAGGGTTGATTTTTGCATGCAGGAAGTTATCTTTGTAATCTTTTTGAGAAGATCGACCAGTAATAAAAAGACAGATTCACAAGATTCTTGTGTTTGGATGTTGGTGATCTTTATCTTGCTCTGTTAATGTTTATCTTACTCTGTAAATCATATTGTTTTTTGTTTCTAATCGTTTAAAGGAAGTTAATGAACATAATTTGTTTTGTGCACTTTGTTTCTGGTCTTTAGCGATCTACATGTTATTTCATCTGATATTAAGTGAATAAATTCTTAATTTCTTCTTTACTTAGTTGAATCTCTCACCTATTTTATCTTTCCACCACATTTAATCTTAATAGATCCAACATTATTATTATCCTGCCCTGTGAAGAAATCTTGTAAAATATGTAATCAGATCTTAATCTTTAACACAGACCCCATAGCCCAATGGATGTTTAAAGCAATACTTCAGCCAATATTTATAAACAAAACAAACAAACCCAGATTATTTTAACTAGCCTAATATCTAAAACTCAAACATATCTAAATCCTACAGAGAGACCCCTCTCTGAAACTGGCAGGGATAGATCCCATTTTCGAAGTGGTTTTGGTAAGTTACCTATGTTAATTTCTTCTTCCCTTAACAACCTATGGGACTTACAGAGTGCTAACATGATCCAAGATGGATTGTTTTTTAAAGGTTTCCAATTGTGCTTACCAAGGTGCTCGATGAGAGAAAATATGTTGAAGGAAAAACACAGTGGAGGTCTAGTAGGACACTTCGTCCATGACAGTACATTTGCACAATTGAATGGCTCATACTATTGGCCAGGTATGAGAGAAGAGGTGAAGAGGTTTGTGAACAAATTTAAGATTTTCCAGTATGCAAAAGGAAAGAACAAAAACACTGGATTGTATCAGCCACTGCCTATTCCAGATAGGCCTTGGGATGCAATACACATGGATTTTGTGTTGGGACTGCCATGAACAAAGAGAGAAAGTGATTCCATATTTGTGGTAGTTGATATATTTTTGAAGATGAAACACTTTATCCCATTCCAGAAGACTAGTGATGCAACACATGTTGCAAATTTGTTTTTCAAGGAAGTTGTGAGACTTCATGGATTTCCCAGGAGCATTGTCTCAAACTGAGACACTAAATTTGTTGGTCATTTATGGAGAAATTTATGGAGAAATATGGGAACATACATATCTTTTAGTTTAACATATAAACCTCAGATAGATGGATATACTGAGGTGGTGAATAAGAGTTTGGGTAATTTGTTGAGGAGTCTGGTCACTGAGCATCATAATCAGTGGGATCATATTCTATCACAAGCATAATTTGCATACAATGACTCACCAAAAAGGAGCACTGGAAAGAGCCCATTCCAAATACTGTATGGAATGCAGCCAAGAGGAGTATCTGAATTGAGAGACTTAGAATATAGTGGGTTCAGAAGTGCTGGAGCAGAATATTTTGCTGTAGAAATTGAGAAGCTCCATTGCCAGATCAGGGAGCAGTTGCATAACAACAATGCAAAGTATAAACATAGAGTTGATCAACAAAGAAGAGAACTTCAATTTGAAGTGGGAGATAAAGTCTTAGCACACTTTAGGAAGGAAAGGTTCCCAAGGGGAACATATAACAAACTGAAGCTGAAGAAAATTGGGCCATGCAAGATCCTAAGAAAGTTTGGTAACAATGCTTATGAAATAGAGCTGCCAGAGGATGTGGGAATATCACCCATATTCAACGTTTCAGACATCTATCCTTATAGGGAAGATGACACCAAGAGATCAGAAGATCAAGAGAAGATTCAATGGGAGAAGCAGATTCCTGTAGCAGAAAAGCCATAGATGGAGGAGATCATTGATCAGAGGATTGACAAGAAGATCAAGAGGAAGACCTATTTTGGATATATGTTCAAGTGGAAGGGACACCCGATTGAAGATTCTAGTTGGGTAAGTGAAGCTGATGTCCAGAAGCATGGAAAGTCAGTGCAGGAGCTCATGGACAAGAGTCCATGATTTTTCTATCCAGAGGAGTATGATGCAGGAGCATCGTTAGCCAAAGCCACATGGGATGACAACACAGTTCCTAGCGTTCCTTTTGAGTAAAATTTTAAATTTTGAAAGATGGCGTATCTCAGAGAACTTCTGAGTAAAAGATGAATCAAAGAAGTTAATGAGAGGAGGTTGAACGATCGCGTCAAAACCAAAAGAGATCATATTGTCCTTTAATTATTTGATTTTTGCATGGATCTGAAGACTCACCTTAAATTGTCTGTCACAAACATTTATGTAATAGGAATTAAGTAGCTGTAGAATTTAATTTCGATCAGGTAGGTAGATGGAGGAAGTCCGAGAGGACCTCTTGTATAAGTAGATGCATTGTATACTTGAATAAGGTTAGTTGCAAAGTAGGAGACAATGATTATTAAATGTAAGTTATTTTTATCAGGTTGTAGTCATTTTACATTGAATGGAATATAACATAGAGATATTGACTCAAATGCATGGTGTTGCTAATGTTATAGTTTCCCTGTTGTTTTCTATCTTTATGAATGAATTAGTTATGTTGTTGAGTAGATGATACTATGAAGTATTTGGATAAATTTCCATTGCTTCTCTTCATTGAGTTATGCAAGGTGTGCATACAGTCCGCAAGGAGTGCGTTGACAGAGTCTGTTTCGACTCAGAATCTCAGAAGAGATAGCGCAAAACTTCCATTTGCAAAGAGTGCAAAGGGACTGCTGCAAGGTGTGCACAGTTGCCCGCAAGAAGTTAATTCTTGTGTAGGAATATGTTGCAAGGAGTGCACAGATTGGAAGTTCAACTAAGGATCAGAGTAAACCGTCTGAGGAGTCATAGGATTCGAGAGATAAAGCTCAAGAGAGATAGTGGAGAGAAATCTTCGAAGGGAGTGAAGCTCTAAAGGTTTCACTAGCCATCGGCTAAGATCCGTTCAAGAGGGAGCGGGATCGTTCTAGACCGTTTGATCTGGGTAAAGTGTGCGAGGTTTAAGTCTCTGCTCGTGCATAGGAGTGAGGATTCGCTGAAGTCCCGAAGAGGTCAAGGACCATCCATCATCCAGAGGGACAGGTAACGTAAGATACACAACTTCGGAGCAAAATCACTTCAGAGGTTTTGTGGAAAAGGAAAAAGATAAATTTTCGAAGAGCCGAGGGTGAAAGTAGATCCAGGTTGTTGGTCACCAGAAGGCACGTCTCGGTAGATCCGAGACTTCGCAGGAAAGTCACTTCGGAGTATTTCGGGTGTGGAGTGTGGAAAACTCCCAAAGTCCCAAAGGTCGAAGCCGATCGCAACCATTCGTTGCAGAGAGCATGTGGAAAGAGATCCAAAAGTTTAGAGGCTTAGCGCTCCGAAAGAAAGTCAACTTGGGTAGAGAAAATATGGACCGTCAGATCTAGAGGGATGCGTGGTAGAAATCCGTTGTCTTTGGGTGAAAGCACTTCGGGAGGAACGAGTGCGTAGGAGTTTGAAACTCCCGAAGCCTGAAGAACCGAAGTGGATAATGTTCATCAGATCAAGAAGGACACATGTCAAAAGATCACGTACTTCGGGTGGAAACGCTCCGGAAAAAAGTGTAGGCAGAGATTTTAAAATTCTCAAAGCCCAAACAATCGAAGAGGTTTGTGGTCGTTGATCTGTGAGAGGTACGTGTCAACATATGATGCACTTCAGGAGGAAGCAAGTGTGGAGAGATTAAAAATAATGAAGCCCGAAGAGCCGGAGTCAATCATAGTCATCCATCTGTGGGACGACACACATCGACAGATCATGAACTCCAGTTGAAAGCGCTCCGGGGAAAGTGAGTGAGGAGAAGTTGAGACTTCTGAAGGCCGAAGTCCCGAAGTGGATGAGATCCGTTGATTTGAGGTGGATGCATGGCGCTAGATYGAGAACTTCGGGTATGGAACACTTCGAAGGAAAGTGGAGGTCGAAAGTGCCAAACTCCATAAGCACGGAGTCCTGAAGTGGATTTTGATAGTTGATTGCGAAGGGGGTTGAGGACCATTGATCTGATCTTGGTTGGAGGTTCCGAAGTCGCAGAGTGTCAGGAGGTTAAGTCCTGGGTCACAACCCAAGGTCACAGGTGAGGAAGAAGCTAGCACATGTTAGTGTGAGATTTGGAGCATGGTGCTAAGGGAGTAGGACCTGTGGATGACCGTCAATCTGAGAAGGGGAAAATCGACAGTGAGGAATCATTGTGGGGAGAGAAAGAAAAATTAGCGGTCATGCTAGTTCGTAACCTGCTATTTACCAGCGTCGTTGATCTCGTCGAGATAGGGGATAAATGACCACGATTTAAAGGAGATTTGGGTGAGCACTTTTCAGATTGCAGGGACATAGCTCTCTGATAAAGAGTGAGAAAGTTGGCAGCCTGCAATTTCTGTGAGTCGTCGATTGATGGGCAATTTGGCCATGACCATATCGTGACAGTGAGAAACCCTTAGGGTGATAACAAGACCCGTGTTTGATTGAGTTTGAGACCAGTAAGGTTCCGAAGATCTAATCCAACTCGAGAATATTTAATGATCCTTGACCGGGAGGTCAAGCAGCCCCGGGGAGAGTAAGGGGGTCTGCGTCAAAGATTAATTTTCCTTTATATCTCAAATTATTAAATTACTAGTTTTCTTTTTCAAATGTATGAAATAGATGAAATGTGAAAAATATAGAACATAAATAAATACTCACAAACCATCCACAAATAAACACAATATATAACCTGGGAAACCCAACATGGGAGAAAATCCAGCTAGAAGGTGAGGCCGCTTTGCTCTCTTATCTTCAAATGCAAATACAAAGAAAGAGGTACTCTTTCTGGAGTTTCATTTGACACAATGGTCTGTATGGCTACCACATAATCTCTCCACCTCTATTATTCCCACAAAATATCACTCTTAGATTTTTTTTTCTCAACTATGGAACAAGACACAATGCAAAAGAATGGAACCCCTTCTCCTCTTAGTGGCCTGGTATTTAACATAGCTTGATAGCCATTTGTGGAATCCTTTTGTACCTGGTGGTCAACCTGCGAGAGGCATAAAATTTGCATACACACTCTGATTGACCTGATGTTTTCATCGTTGGAAAAGAATCGATGTGTAGAATACCATCACAGGGTCCAAGATATTTATAGGAAAGTTTTGATCAAAAAAATTGTCGCTTGATGCCTCAAAATGGCTCCAAAAGGTTTCAAACCCCAATTTTCCTAACTTGGACCTGCCATTAAAATGACCCTGCAAGTTGATTTCTCCAATTCTTTCGACTTTGAAAGCATCGATATGGATGAAAAATAATATAATGATCCAATATGGATCATTATTGATGAACCCTTACACTTGAAGCACAAACAAGGTATACAAATAAATTACAAATACACCAAAGCATATACAAGAGACAAATAAGGTGAAATATGTGAAGTATACCCATGCATTATGATAATTGAAAGAATGAAAACAATGTTCACTTTCCTCTTAAGGTGGGGCAACCTTTCACTAAGAAAAGCTCCAAATACAACAATACTTGACAAAACATTCCATAGCTTCCTATCACTTAAAATAGATTCTCAATAGAAAACCCTAACTACTTGTGGTCTCTTCATTAAAGAGTGCCAACTACCTAGTAGGTCTTATTGAATAAAGATTACCCTTTTACAYTAAACAACTATCCACTATTATTTAATGGGCCTTATTCAAAGAGTATGGCCATATACATCAATTAACTAACTCCTAGGTATCCTAAAGTATGGAGGCTAGGGTAGGACTAGGACCCTAACAAAATCCCTCATGACAAAGTTCCATGGTCAAAGTTCCCATGAATCAAATGAGACTATATCTTCTAGCAAAATTCCTATTAGATTTAAGAAAAAATTCAATGGAAAAGAGGTTGAGTTTGTCCACTAATTAACTTACTCTTTTTATGGTCCATCTTGTATTTGAGTTTTGGTCTCATTAGATAGATACCTCAACTTAGTACTCCATACACCAACCTTTACAATGCAATGCCCCATATTAGCTCCATTGTACCACCCATCATTTACTATTGACAATCCATTGATACTTGGTGTGGCCTTGTTGCATGACCTAATCTAACCTTGCCTTTCACACTTGAAGAACCTCTATTATGCCATCCTTACATGACACCAATCCTACTTTTTCATCCCACCTTTCTCAATGCTTCTCAATTCATGCATCCCCATCATATAAATTGACTCTTTTGATAGATTTATGCTAAATATTCTCGTCAAATACATCTCAGTGCTTTTGCCATGGCTTCCTTAGTGTTTTGACTAGATAATCTAAATGTATGATTATTAAAAGGTTTCACATTACATTACAGTATACAGTTTCATGAAATTAAGTTCATAAAAATTTACTTGATACCCTTCAACATCAATGATCACTCATATTAAGGCTAAGTCTACAATTTGACTACAGAGATATACATACCCTACCCCCTTAATCTTTCAATTAAAAAAAATAATCCACTTTGGCATTGATATTCAATGTAATATTTTTTCCCTATTTTTATCATTTGCAATATTTTATGGTATTTTTTTTTGGGTTGTCTAGACGTTCTATGTTGTGGCATTTTTGGTTGGAATCCGACAATCTAGTGGAAATGACAATTTTTTTTAATTTAAATTGCATTTATGAATATATAAATAAATTCCCTTGATTAATCATTCAAATTTGTAAATTCAACAATTTCTCACTATCTAAAGAAAAAAAATACATAAAAAAATAAAATAAGAACATTTAGACTAAGTAGTATTTATATGAGAAAATATTTATTATTAAAACTTTAATATTAATATTAAATATATTATTTTTCATGAATTTTATCATTTGCATTATTATATAGTATTATTTTTACATATTAAAAAAATATTTATTATTAAGTTTCATATATTTAAAATCTATATGCTTTGAAATTATTTTTATAAGAATTTAATTCTACATTAATTCAAACATGTGGTACACAACAATTATATTTATGACCATTTAAAAAAAAATTAAAGATATTTTTTTCTATTTAAAAAAATATTTTTACTAGTTTTAAATAAATATTGAACATATAAAATTATTTTCAAGTTAGCTTAGTTTTTAGTTAGAAGTATACTTATTGGTAATGGGCACAATTAATTATCTTTTAATATTAAATTTTAATGTGATAACTACCCATTGAAAATGCTGGAATTTTCTTAGTTGTACTCCAAAATCAATGTGTATAACTTCCTTGTATTTATGAAGATATCTTTTAACATGTTTACTTTTTTACATTTACCTAATCACATTATAAAATTATTGTAAAAATATGCCATGACCCACATAATTTACAGAATGAGCTTAAATCATACCATAAATTTCTCTAGTGTTGTTTATATGTACTCTGTATTAGAGTCGACTCAATCACGGCCATGCAGAGGGTACGAACTATTTTTCAATTAAATTTTTACTGTATCAATTAAGTTTTTTAATTAAACAGTGGATTTTTATTAGGCTGACGAGCCTGGCGTTTTTACTGTGTCAATTAGATTTTTTTAATAATTAAACTGAACATTTTTACTGGGCGAGGAATTTTACTACACTGAGGGTTTTTACTAGACGGGGAATTTTACCAACTGATACCTTTCGGCCTTCTCTAGCCGCGAGTTAGCGGCTCGCGGCTGTGCTAGTTATATTTGGTTTGCCCATTTGTATGCGTTACAAACGCTCATGTATACCCTATTTGTTTTAATAAAATTTTATTAATTTTTTTCTCCTGACAGAGGCCTTTCAATTCCTGCTATGCTTCAAATTCCACCACCTGCTGAGTTGCATTATTACTAAAGAGTCTAAAGCTTCATATAAAAAAGAGATAACGTAGAAACTTGCCAAAGAGATATATTGGGCCTATAGCTCAGTGGTAGAGCATTTGACTGCAGATCAAGAGGTCACCGGTTCGAACCCGGTTGGGCCCTGTTTTATTAGTCAATACCCTCTATTGCAATGGTATGAATGTTTTGCAGACGATAGAATAATAAGAGAGTAGGATTCGAACTTGGGCGGGCCAAAGCCTACATGATTTCTAGTTATGTCCGATAACAACTCCGTGCACGTCCAGTTTAACAGAAATGATTAGGAAACAAAAGTATAAAAAGAGAGTTAACTTCACACGGTGCTAACAGCCCCAAGCTAAAATGAGCGAGCAAACGAATAAAAGTGGAGCCTATTACCGAGCAAAAGGTCGTAGGTTCGATCTTCATCAGCGTTGGAAATAATGAATAATTTGTTGTTTAGCCTCTCGTCCAGGAAGGTTTAAGGTTGATAAAGCTTTACATCCTTGGCAGTGAAAAATCCAGGATAGCCGAGCATGGGTGAGAAAAATCCTTGAAACACTTACTCTGATTTTGTCTC
>SNQJ01S0247959.1:0-13029 GCA_010110895.2 Picea sitchensis
GGGGATTTGTCTGAGCTAATGCTAGGAAAAACTCCACCTATTAAATATGGTGACCCAGGAAACCCTACCATCACAGTTAAAATTGAACAGACATCTATTTCGCATGTACTAGTTGATTTAGGGGTAGCAATTAACATCATGCCAATAGAAACTACGCAGTTGCTACAACTCAGAACAAAAATCTGACCTACTCCTACTGTTCTAGAATTAGATGATTGCTCTACCATCAGACCAGAAGGAGTAATCAATGATTTAGTTATTTCAGTAGACTCATGGGAGTATCCTGCTGATTTTGTCGTGTTACAGCCCAAATCCAGTCTGGGAGGCCATCCTCTAATTCTGGGATGACCATGGTTAGCCACAGTTGACACCTTCATAGGTTGTCGATCTGGTTCTATGACCATATCTGATGGTTACAACAGAAAAAAACTTACCCTGTATCATCATGCTTCACCCAGTGCAGAACCTAAAAACTTTTTATGGATGGAAACTGAGGTTGAAAGTGCTCTACCTGTGCTGACTATAGGAAAGGCCCTGAGTTTCAAGGACAAGAAAGAGGATGAGTTAATCAACTGTTTTATTTGTGACCCCTATGTTGTTACATAACACACGCACCACCAATTGATCCGAGTCTTTGAACCTATGGCCCAGGAAGAAATGAACTCGGAAATGTTCTCAGAAACTGGTGACAATCAAAGTGATTCAGTTGTAACAACAGTCGTTGTAATAGAAAACATTGTAACAGCAGATGATGAAACAACAACAGCTGAATTATTTCCTAAAATCAGTTCCAAGAGCGTTGTTGTGGAAATTGAACCTGGAAAAACCTTGAACATCAATCCCGATCTATCCAGCGCTGAAACTCGCCAACTGATGAATTTATTGATTGTACATAAAGAAGCATTTGCATGGGATTACATGGATATGAAAGGCATCCCCTATGAGCTATGCCTCCACCATATATACATCAAAGAAGAATGTCGACCCATTTGCCAACCGCAAAGGAGGATGAACCAAAACCTTAAAGAATTTGTTAAAGAAGAACTTCAAAAACTTCTCAACGTCGGATTCATCTATCCTATGTCAGACAATGAGTGGGTATCACCATTGGTTATTGTGCCTAAAAAGAATGGTAAGTGGAGAGTGTGTGTGGACTATCGAGCCCTAAATAAGGCAACGTAAAAGGATCATTTCCCTCTTCCATTTATTGACCAGGTTTTCGATAACTTAGCCGGAAACAAATATTTTTCTTTCCTAGATGGATTTAGTGGCTATAACCAGATACAAATTTCCCCACAGGACCAAGATAAGACCACCTTTACCAACCCTTTGGGAACATTTTCCTACAAGGTTCTCCCATTTGGCTTGTGTAATGCACCAGCCACTTTCCAGAGAGCTATGATTGGTATTTTCTCTGATATGGTGAATGACTGTATGGAAATATTCATGGATGACTTTACACCTTATGGGACTGATTTCAAAGACACTTTGTCTAATATGGAAAAAGTACTCAAAATATGTAGACAATCTCATCTTTCTTTAAGTACAGAAAAATGCCATATGATGATGCGTGAAGGGGTGGTGCTGGGACACTTCATCTCTTATGCAGGGATTCAGGTAGATCCAGCCAAAATCCAGGTAATTTTGGACATTCCAACTCCATCAACTCAGAAAGAGGTAAGAATTTTTTTAGGACACGCTGGGTATTACAGGAGATTCATTAAAAATTTCTCTAAACTTGCCTCTCCATTGTTTTTCTTACTAACAAAAGATGTTAACTTTCGTTGGACTGACGACTGTGAATTGTCCTTTGTAGATCTTAAATAGAGATTGTCTACAGCTCCCATCTTGAGAGGTCCCAATTGGGCTCTGCCTTCTCACATTTCTTCAGATGCCTCAGACACTGCAATTGGTGCAGTACTAGGGCAACAGGAGGACAAATAACCCTATGCTATCTACTATATCAGCAAGAACATGACTCCTACTGAGTTAAATTACATAGTTACTGAAAGAGAATTCTTGGCAGTAGTATATGCAATCAATAAATTCAGGCATTATGTAACTGGTTACCCAACTTTTATTCATACTGATCATACAACCATAAAATATCTAATGAATAAACCTATTACTAATGCCCAAGTGACAAGATGGTTGTTACTACTGCAAGAATTTGACATCACTATAGTGGATAGACCAGTAAAAGAAAATGTGGTTGCTGATTTTCTCTCGAGATTAAATATAAATGATGATAATTCACCTGTAGACGATTCCTTTCCTGATGAATATTTGTTTGCAGTATCTGCTCACTCACCTTGGTATGCAAACATTGCTAATTATCTGGTTGTAGGGAAGGTACCTCCACATCTATCTCCTAGGGAAAGAAGGAAAATTATTCAAAAGAGTGCTAGGTACAGTTGGATAGGAGGATACCTCTTCTACACAGGCCTGGATCAAGAAATCAGGATATGTGTGAGGGATGATGAGGTTTACGATCTGTTGAAAGCTTTCCATGATGGCCCTTGTGGGGGTCATTTTGCTGCAAAAAGGACCGGGCATAAAATTTTAAGGATGGGCTATTATTGGCCCAACATATTTCAAGATGCCAAGAATTATGTCCAAGCTTGTGACAGTTGCCAACGCTTGGATCAAACAACTCATAGGGATGAAATGCCACTCCATCCTCAGGTAGTGTTAGAGCCTTTTGAGAGATGGGCCATGGATTTTGTAGGACCCATTCACCCACCTTCCAATCAGAAAGTCTATATATTGGTCTGTACAGATTACATGACCAAGTGGGTGGACGCAAAAGCACTTATCAGAGTGTCAGAAGAGGTTGTCTTATCATTCTTGTTTGAAACTATATTTGATAGGTTTGGCGTTCCCAGAGAACTGGTCACTGATGGAGGACCCCCTTTCATTTCACATAAATTTGAAGCTCTACTCAGTAAATATCATGTTTTACATAGAATATCTTCTCCATACCATCCACGAGGCAATGGCCAAGTGGAAAGCACCAACAAAGTTATCGAAGCCATTCTTACTAAAATAGTGAGAGAAAATCGTAAGGATTGGTCTGACAGATTGCATGAAGCTCTATGGGCTTACTGAACTACTTGGAGGAGAACAACTGGTTTTTCTCCTTACGAGATGGTATATGGAAAAAGCCCTGTTTTTCCCATTGAATTCGAAATCAAAACCTTAAGAATTACATCGGCAGTCAACCTTAACTTAACTATGGCATAGAAAGCTAGACTGCAGTAGCTCAATGAGATTGATGAAAAGCGTTTGGACACCATCCATCAAACCATATTGATTCAACAACAAAGAACAAAATGGCATGACCGAGTCATTAAGAAGAAATTATTCCAGAAAGGAGATTGGGCTCTGTTGTATGATTCACACTTTAAGGAATTTCAAGGTAAGCTACGTACATGATGGCTAGGGCCTTACGAGGTAGACACAGTATTTCCCAATGGGACAGTCTAGTTTATTACTATTGATGGATCCAATACACACTTACATGCAAATGGTCATCTCCTGCGTCTGTATCAACGTCCACTGTCCAAGACAGAATTCAAAACTAGATGTACAACTGATACAGATTATCAAATCTTAAACATAAAGGATCTTTCTCCTTCCCCTTCTGAACTTTAGGACTTCTTTTGCTCAGACTTTGTATATAAATAATCTCAGCAAAATTTGCATTTCTCTGTTTTTAGTTGAAATTTTTCTATTTTCTTTACTATGCTAATAAAGATTTGAAAGGTATCAGGCAATTATGTGTGTGTAGGTAGATTGATGAACAGAAGGAAACAATGAGTTCATGGAAGTTGAAGAACTTCCTAGAAACGAAGTGAGGTTGCGTTTGGCCGATTTCGATGATGTTACACCTTCTTCCGATGAATTGGCCAATTTCAATGCTGTTACACATTTTTTCTATAAATTGGCCGATTTCAATGCTGTTACACCTTCTTCCGATAAATTGGTTGATTTCAATGTTGTTCCACCTTTTTTCGATAAATCAGTCGATCTCAATGCTATTACACCTACCTCCAACATTTTTGAAAAAGAACCTGCTGATACACTAATTACTGTTGTTCTTTCTTGCGACTTCACTCTTTATTTTTGCCTATGCTACGGCTCTAGCCCTCCAATCTTTCATGCAACAACACCACTGATTAGACAATACCGATGCTCTCTCTCTGAAAGTGCTGCTTCATTATGACCTGACTTCACACTCGACGATTTCCAGTTGGCTTTCATACACACCTCCACCACCTTTTCACCCACACTTATTTTAACTAAGACACTGTCTTCTTTCTGCAAACCACGTTCGAGATTATTGTGTCTCTGATTTAGGTGATAGTTTCTCCTCCTACGTGCATGTTAGACTCTCAAGAAACATCATGGGAGATCAGCTATGAGATATGAACCCGCAACTCTGGACAGTTTGTTGCTACACCTAGAGACCTACCAAATATTTCTTCAGGTCGGTTGGATATTGTATTTTAAGAAGTTGAAAGAGTTTAGTGAGGACGAGGTATTGGAGTTTAGTCAAAATCTTACTGAAGGGTATTCAATGGTGAATGGGGCAAGGATTCCAGTAACAGAGGCAAGCATTGTTGTTGTAATAGGGTTGCCAAGAACGGGAGACCGATGGTTTAATAGAAAAACACATCTTCCAGATGCACATAAGGGGTTCCTCGTCAACACTGAGCAAGTTCAGACCAAGGGTAGAGGTGTAGATGTCAATTCCTTACTAGAGCCATGGGGGAAAGTTGCAGAATTTCTTAAAAGGTACATTACCTGTGAAGGCCGATACCAAGTTGTTTATTTTTCTGATTTCATATTATTATCACATCTGCGACATCAAAAATTGATAAACATTCCTTATTTTCTCCTACAATCATTGCATAACATGGCCCGTTTTGTAAAAAAATCCAAGAGCCCCAAGAACTGAATTTCTAATCACAGACTCATCGGCCTATTAATTCGCAGAGGTATGGGCATTCCCAATAACCCATTACCTATTGCAGCAGACTAGCCACAGTTTGTAAATATAGAAAGGATTGCACCAGTCCTTGAAACTGCAACCCATGGACCTCTTCCATAGCCTCTACCCTCGACTGCAACAGCAATCCAAACCCCTACTGTCACTATCCGTAAGACGACTCAGAAAAGAAACCGTGTAACCCAAATCCGTCCTGGCACCAAACAGACAAGCCTCAACGACTTTGCATCACAATAGCCTATAGCATTGGATGAACAAATAGAGTAAGATCCAAACACTCGACCAAAACATGTGTCACAGCACTTGCTTGCAACACCGATTATTGAAATCCAACCCCATGCCTCTGACAAGAAAAACCCTGCTCCTACCTCTGCATTACCTAAAAAGTGAGCAAGCATAGCACGGTCCACTATAACATCAAGACTGCTTACCCCCTCTGTTGTGGCACCAACCATCACACAGACCCCTCCTATTGTTGCTGCAATCACACACGATTCTCCTATTACTGCTATAGTCGATGAAGCACCTACTATCATTACCTGTGAATCTTTGCAGAAAAGAAAATTTCCATTCAAAGGAAAACCTTGAAGATCCATTGCTCAAATTGGATCAACATCAAATCAAAACCCTTTGGCTGCTGCGACAGAGAATTCTACAGGGGTACGAATACCAGGTTTTACTTTATGCCCAGAACTGCAGGAAACTATCTTCTCCTTTCAAAATGAATGTACTCAATTTGCAGCAAAATCATCGGTGCTGCCTGATGATTCTGTGCATCCTATGTCCATTGACGATATCCAGATCATCATAGACCCCAGTATACCAGAATATCCTCCTTGTGTGCTTGAGGAAGAACATTTTGTTCCTCCTCCAACAACGAAGAAGAAAACCACTACTTTCGTTTCTACTTTACCCAGGAGAAAAACGAGGTCCACCAGGTCTACCGAAGCTGCAATTGGAAGGCAAGAGTTGGAGCAGGCCATTCCTATTCTTCATCCACTATCATCTATGGTTGATACAGGGATGGTTCCACAAGAACCAACTGGCCATGTTGATACTGATCCAGAAGAACCATTCCTGACAGATACAACTATTACACCAGAACCAACTGCTCCACAAAAGATTGTCCTACCAGAGCTAGTAATATTGGAATCAACTGACAATGCCGAGACTACTCCACAAGAACCAGTCCTGAAAGACATAGATATTCCACAAGAACCAACTTTCCATGTCGAGACTGATCCACAAGAACCAGTCCTAACGGACACAACTGTTACACAAGAATCATCTCCACAACATGCTGAGGATGTACCACTTGCCCAATTGTTTGCCCAAATAGAGAAAAAGATCAAGAATACAGAAAATTCTAGGATCGATGCACTGATAACAGAGAATACTAACCTCAAGGCATAATTAAAAACCCTGAAACAGGAGGTGGAAGCTGCCCGACAGAAGAATCCAGAGGGGATAACCATGGACATCCTAGCACTAACAAAAGTTGTTTTGGGTAGAAACAAAGAACTCATGTGTTTTGAGTGTGGAAACATTTACTATGAGGCAGGATATGAGGTAGTCAAAGTTCCATTTGCTACAGGACCAACAAATGTATCAATCAAGACTGAACATGGACTTCCTGCTACACAAAAATCAGTAAAACACAGGAGATCTCATCGTCATAAATCAGCTCCTGGTATACCAGAAGCTTGCAAACAAGAACCTTTGTTTTCTTCACGAGTTGTTACTCAAGCAACTCAAAATGATCCTGTTCTCAAGCATAAAGAAACCCAAACAGATTGTTGACTCAACATATTTTCTTTTTGACACAACATTCTTCATTACCGACACTTAGAAATTTCTCTTAACAATTATGCACTGGAGGAGATACTGATCTACTTCAGCTACAAAATAAGGTTTGAATGTGTTTTGCATGAGGACATGCAATGTCTTCAGTTGGGGGGTATGTTAGGACCCTAAAATGTCCCTTTTTCACTACACCTTTTGATCATTCAACCTTCTCATTCCTAAGCTAAATGACTATTATAATGAGCATTAAGACCCTTTTTCCCAAGGTACGAACTATTCATCTTTATTTTATGTTTTCATTTACTTAGCATGTTTGATTGATAACGTTCACATGTTTTACCCATGAAATAATTTAACTAATGATCAAAGTGTTAGAACAACCCACTTCGAGAAACTCGTTGTTGTCATAGCTATGCGCAAATCCTGGAAGTTTTTACATGACTTCTGCAATGGATGCCCATCATTCCTAGAAGATGTTACACAACTGCTACGATAGAAGCCTGTTAATCTTGGAAGATGTTACAACAGGCGCCACCAGTCATGTTGTGATACGACTGTTGCAACACCTGCTGATTAGAATGCTGGCTCACGATGTTGATGAAGGAGAATTCAAGATTTTGTATTAATGATATCTAACGAACAACCTGAGAATCGGGGATTCTCAAGACTTTTCTGTTTTTGAACACTGAATGACTCTGACTTTAAATAGCAGAGCTTTTGTAATGTAAAGGGTTGTTAGTCTTTTTCCTGGAACTGAAAGAAAGGAGTGATTATTGTACACAGACATATTTTTGGCAATTGAATGAAGAAGTGGATTGAATTTCTTTAGCAGACTGTAACCTATCTCTTTGAGTGGATTCAGTGAGAAGGAAAGGGCCCACCTTCCTCACCGATTCCCCTCTATTTCGAATTCTATATTTAGTCATTTTCATTGCGAATGGTTTAACTGTTAGATATTTCTGAATACAACTGTTGTTACAGTTTAGTTCCTTCTTGGTAAATGTGCATAGACTTGTCTCATGAGAATTAGAAGTCAGTTGTTGAACATGGCTAAATAACTGCTTTTCCTTTTTCTGCATTAGGTAGAAATCTTGTTTTGAGAAATAAAAGTGTGAAGTAGCTTCTTGCAATAAGTAGATTTCCTTTTTGCAATAGTATAGAGTTTCTTCCTACAAAATTAATTTAGGAAGTTAGATTAGGGTAGGCAATTCAAGGTTTTTATATATTCATTAGTTTAGATTGCAATTGAGATCTTAATTCTGTAGCACTCCAGTTGTATCAACACAACTGTGTTAGTGATATTGTTTGTCTGTTTTTGTTAAAAAGAACTTCCCTACTGCAATTAGATTAGAAATGCTTTCATAATCTAGCATAGACTATGCAGAATTATCTTGAAATAACATACTTCCCTGGGTTGACAATTTATATTGAACACTTTGATTTTCCATTCAATTAGACAATTAAAGTGCCCAACACTCAACAACATTCAAGTTAAACATATATACATAGCATAATTAACATTAAAACATAACATAAAACTTATCTATTTATAAAATAACCAACTGGCTATGTATGAAGGACGTTCTTCCTAGTCATAGGATTGATGTTCATTTTATCTCAACAACAAGACACCCCTGAGCTAATGTTATGAGTCCACAATTAGGTCTAGCTCTCTTGTCCACTCTCCACACACTCAACAACCCAATTCCTATATTTCTACTCCTACAACAATTTCAATCCACCAGATCTCTCCTCTCAACCTGCACAACCCAAGGAATGAGATCCCCCTTCTATTCCACGTAGTCCCTCGGGCATGCCTACTTCCCTTTGGGGATCCAGTGCACTTAGTTGGCAAGGAATCTCATAGCTAGGGACTCCAATAATTCTCAGTTTCTCTAGGAGTGCTTATAACATCCTACTCAAGGCTCTTGAGCCATTTCCTCAACAGGAAAAAGAACCACATGAAAACATGTCACAATTTCAACATAAACATATCCGAACAATGGCTTTCCTCAAGCACAACATGTCTGGTGCTCTTTTTAGCACCCAACCTCTCTCTTTCTCTCCAAAACTCAACAAGTAAAAACTATGCCCTCTTCCTACTCGAATGTCCTTCTTCTCCATTCCTTTCTTGACTCTCACTCTTCCCCAAATTGATTGTTTGACTCTCACACTTCCCCCATGGTTTCTTGTACTCAACCCCATTCTCTCAATAACTATGTGAAGTGACTTTTCATGCCAACCCTCTTACATGAATTCAATGATTGAGTGTCTAATAAGTCAAAGGGAGGATTAGATGGTAGTGACACATTAACTCAGAAAAATGAAATGGATTTTTCCTTGGACCCCTTCCCCCACCACTTTATCCCCCTCTCTTGTGGAATCATAGCCCCCCATCATTATCGTCCCTCTCATATAACAACCATCAATTATTATTTTATTAATCATTTAAATGGACAAAATACATAGTTCATCCCTCAGTCATATGGATCAATATAGGCTCTCTGGCCCGAAACATACCATCTCACCAACCTAAATCGTATTTGAACAATTACATTAAAATTCACGGGGATTTCCCGGATGGGATAATATTCGCTCCACTTAGCGGTGAGGAGGAGGTAACCGAAGCCTGCGGGGCCATGTGAAGTGGCCCACATTTTCTTTATGTAACACTCCTCGGCTTTAAATCACATTCAATTCTGATGGGAGGGGTCATTAATCCACCACCCTCGACCCCAGCTATGTATTACAATATGCAGACCTCTCTTGGCATTCTTGCTTGGTTGTGTGGCGTCGACTTTGGTTCGGCGACCTTTATGGTTTTTCAAGTGTCTCTCTGGTTCACTTTGGCTCTGCGGTCTCCACATGGCTTGAGTTTATTACATCTTGAGCGGCGTATCGTCCTCGTCGGTGGCTCCTTGGCACCGGCGTACGAACTCCTCTTAAGCCCTCAAGCCGTCCATGAGCATTATTTGTCTTCAACGTAGTCGGCACTTCTTGGACTTCAGCATGGCATCCTCCCCCTAAAGAGCATGCCTCCTCTCATCCTCGTCGCTCGCATCCCAATCCAAAAACGACCACTTCTCCTCCGCTGCATGGACACTCAGCCATCATCCAGGACCTGGTTTTCGAGCTTAGGGAGGAGGTCAGTGACCTCCAGTTCCGGTTCCAAAATATGGAGGACAAGCTCTCTACCCTCCTCCAGCTTATAGCCAATCCCCCCTCCAGCCGCTCCTGCGAACTCCAACACGGCTCATGAGAGCTCCAGTGACCATGAAAGCAACCATCACTATGATTCCACCGGAAAAATCCCGCAATTCGAAGGGACGATAGATTTTCCAGAACCCGGGACTACTCGTGCGCAGAAGGAAACCTGGGTAATCCCTGAGGCAGGGGATGACGGTACAGTTTCAGTAGTGGCGGCCGAGGAGAAGGAAGATAGCATCCAGGTGCACGAAGACAAGAGAAACAACGCCACGAACATGCAGTGGAATGCCAGCGGGACACCCGTCATCGAGGAACCCTAGCCTGGCACCTTGCCCGAGTATGTTCCAGATTATACAGTGCTTGTTCCTTATTTTAGCTCTAGTGGCTCTCAAGGCAGATGAATAGGTCTAGTTTCTTATCCAAAGTACTGTTAGAAATTTTGTTACTCTAGTTATATGGTTGGCTGAGTTGGTTTCTCTTCATAGAGCAGCTCAATAATTACAGCAGCACACTCGATCCTTTGTACTCGAACTCTGTTTTTGGAAGGTTTTATATAATACAAATACATACTTACTTACAAAAAAAAAAAAATTCACGGGGAGTTAAGAGTGGGGATGTTACAAGTCCAAAAACAAACTTGTTGACTCGAAATTCAAAGTTTAAATGTGGGGCATATCTCAACAATTCCATAAATCTGGCCTTGTATTTGGGCACTAATTTTTTTCCATGTTATACTGAATTGAATTATTTTAATTGCCTCTCAATGAACTCTTCAGACACATAGTGTTCTTGAAAAAACTACTCAAAAATCTCCTAAGAAATCTCGTATATATCCATCCATAACTATGGTAGAAGTGTTGTCCACCACAATAAGGAACTTCCCTTCAGTTGAAATATATCCATGCACACCTTAAGGTGAAATGTGTAGGCCCTTAGGGAAAACAACATATACATATTCTCTAACCAAGCCTCAATTTCCTATCCATCTATCTATCCCCAAAACTCTAGGAAATTTACTTTCTCTAGCTCTCTATGCATGTGGTTATTGGTAGGATTTTGATATCCTTTAGCATGAGTAGATACTTCTCCTTCTTCTCTCTAATATGTTCATCAAAGAATCATACATTCTCTGGAATGACTACATCGTGTTCATTACTTCTCTAGTAGAAATGTGTTCTTGTTCTTGAATACATTCTTCTCCTCTGGATAGAGAGTCCACACATGCAGGTTGAGATAGATGATGTATACCTCGACCCTTAGCAATCCTACCTCTACCCCTTCTTCATCTTCTATCCATAGTTATATCCATAACTACGTAATATAAGAAATAATTTCAAAATTTAATTAGTTAACATTTGTACATAGTGAAATTATTACAACGGATGTAAGTTGTAATGGATCCATGGTCCTAGAGTGTTGAACCTCACTCTTATATCATATGTAATGCTCATCTATGTTAACCCCAAGATGTGACATTTTTAATTTTTTGTAATTAAAAAAGATCATAAGTACCACTACCTTACGCATTTACTTCATCTATATAAAACTTTGCTTAATTGTTTATCATGTAACACCTATCATATTGTTAACTTTTCAATTGAATCAATTACACAACTATGCAAAGAATTAAAATTTTCTTAGATGTAATTAGTCAACCTTCACAACATGATTAAGATAATGCAATTACCTTTAAGTTATAGATTATGCAAATATACTTAAGTCATAAAATTTATGTATCAATAATCTTATTTAATTAATTAAAATTAATTAATGAAAAGTGAGAACATACCTACAAGTGTTGTGCTCAAGTAACATAAAGTGACTATAAAAATGTTATATATCCTCACTAGCAACCGCTAATACTTAATAGGGACTGGAATTTAATATGCAATAAGGCATCTTATTAAGATTGCAAGCATTTATTGATTTTTAAGGTATTTTTGTTTATATCAAACCGCCTATATAAAATATATAAAAGAAAAAGTAATGTTTGATTGAAACTTAAGAAATAATTTAATATATTAAATTATTTTTTATGTTTATAAGTTTGTCAAACATTACTTTATTATATATATAATTCACAATTGAAAAAATATAAAAAACATGTTAAATGTTTTGAATTTATAAATTAATATAAATTTATTGAAAAAATATAAAAAAACATGTTAAATGTTTTGAATTTATAAATTAATATAAATTTATTTTATTTATTAATATATTAAATTATTTCATAAGTTTTAGTCAAATTGTGTCAACCTTTCTTTATATATAACTTATAATTATAAAAAAAACAAAAATTAAATGTTTTGAATTTATTAGTTAATATAAATTTATTTTATTTATTAATATATTAATTTTTTTCATAAATTTCAGTCAAATTGTATCAACGTTTCTAATTGTATCAACGTTTCTATATATATAACCTATAATTGAAATTGAAAATATATAATAATAAAAAAAAACAAATTAAATGTTTTGAATTTATAAACTAATATAAATATTATTTATCATTTTAAAATAGATTATGTAGTTTATATATATGTTTTACAACTCATATAAACGTATGAACTATTTCCTTATCATTTAGCTAGGTTAATAATTTGTAATAATTTATATACAAGATATAAGATCAATTTTGTAATGGTTCTTTCTACAAGATATAAGTTTTAATTAATTTGTAATAATTTATATACAAGATATAAGATCAATTTTGTAATGGTTCTTTCTACAAGATATAAGTTTTAATTGTGAAAATACTTATCAGATGTATTATCATAAATAAATAATACAAATGTCATTGTCATTTATTTGAATATTTATATAATCTAGGAACTCCTTTTTGTGTTAACCCAATAATTTAATTGATGTGATCACCTCAACAACTCCTTAATCATATTTATACTCCTTAATTATATTTATAGAGTGGAATTATCATCTAATGTAATATGTCTAAAACAATATTGTTTTTCTTTTCACAAAATATGTAAATCGTGTGTATTTTTAATTAT
>SNQJ01S0247960.1:0-13029 GCA_010110895.2 Picea sitchensis
ATACATTTCCCTCATAAAAGAGGGTTGCCTTCTAGGGAAAAAAACCCTAACATAATCTCTATCGTTAGATCTGCAACCTTATAATGAACGGTCCATATTTACAATGAAATTACTTCTGGGGTGTACATACTTCATGGGGTATAAACACAGTTAAAAGTAAAAGACCTCTAAATCAGGAAGATAATCAGGCTCCACAACCAACACTTGGGAACCGGCTACCATTTTGCAACAATTTCCCCATATCAAGCCTTGAGGACAAGGTTGTTTTTAAGGGGGAGGGCATGTTAGGGACTTAACCCCTCACGTAGGTAGAATAATATATTTCCATGTAATAAAGGTCAATATTAATAATTCCTAGCAATAAGAATAAGTCCAATGTAAGAAGACCTAATAGAAGCTTAGGCTTCTAGAAGGATCTTCCTCTATATTGTTCTTTTGATAGACATATTTAGTATAAATAGGAGTTGAGGGTATGAGAAATTTTGTCTTGGATATTATTGTAATAGAGATATACTCTGCTAGAGGTTTCCCCCTCTAAGAGGCAAGTGAACATTTCTCTCAGTAATCAACGTGCTCTTTTTGGTGTTATTATGGTATCATTTTGGTATTATTGTGGTGTTGTTCTAGTTATATTGTTGTTCATCTACCATTTCTAGCTATTTATTTATGTTTTGCATACTTATTTATATCTGGAATATTACACTTGCTCATTTTTTAGTGACATGTGGCACACATGCCATGGTTCCATGTCACCATGGGTGACGTCAGGATGCCATGTCATCTCTGAGAGTATGGCCTCCAGGGGTGTTCAACATCTCTACCAGTGAAAGTGTCGAAGACCAAAGTTGCCAATTAATGCAAATTGTCGATCTAAGATCCATTCATGACCTTTCTCAACTATTAGATCTAGTAGTTGTTAGCAACAATTTTGGTATCAGGGCACAAAGGTACACAGGTCTGCCGGATTGCCTGGGAAGTGCCCAAGCACAGCACAGAGGAGCCTCTTTTCAGTTACAATTCGAGTGAATGGGTGGAGTTTTGCTGATGGCCACCAAGATCCACCTATAATGCTGATAAACGGTCGTCAGGATTTCGGGGCTACAAAGTTGCCCCAGGGATAATGCAAGAGATAGCTCCCATGATTCAAGACAAATCTGGGTCGTCCAATCCAATTGGGACAGGTGGCTTCCAGTCGGTGTATCGGGGATCAAAGTTTCGGGAAACAAGGAGCCTCACATTTGTTGCATTGAGATCACCGATCGACGAAATGCCGAAAGCACCTAAGGAGCCAAGCCCATGGTCCTAGCACTAAGTCACTTCAAGCGAGCCTATAAACGAGGGAGGCTCCCTTTTAATATCGAATTCCCCCTCGTCCATTCATCCTAAGGACACGTGGTGCAAGATCTAGCCACGTCGGTTTTTGGAAATCGCAAGTTCGAAGGGTAAAAGTTTCGTATTACTTTATATCGCGAAACCCCGAACCCTGAAGCGCCGAAAGAGCCCAGGGTTGGGCCCACAGTATCAAGGGGCAGTCTCAACTATCCATCTAAAGTAGACACCTGGCACGCGATTGAGCTCCTTGCCGATTCGCCCATTGTGAGTTCAAGGAGCAAAGTGTGGCATCGTCGTACCCCCGATGCATGGAGTAGCGAGAGCATCCAGGACCTGGGGCCCATAGCAGCATCAGGTGAGCTGAGGACCATCAGATTTCAAGAATGCGTGGTGCCCTATTGAGCCATTTCGGTGTTTCGCCCATTGCGACTATGATAAAAAAGGATCATCTCCTTCCTGTTCGCGAATGCCGAAAGCGCTTATGGGAATAATAGCACAGGATCACAGCCTGTGGTCACCAAGAAGGAAAGGAGTTGTGCGAAAAGGAGCCAAAGGTGTCAAGTCCAGTCGCCAAAGGGGATTATCGTGATTTACAGGTGCCATCGAATGCGGTTCCACTCCTAGTTTCTTCTTGGAGTAAATGAAGGCAGGAACGGGTGGATGAAACCTCCTTTCATTCATTAAGTGAGGGGATGGAGGGTCTGGAAAGCCATCTACCTGAGGAGGTTATGTGTATCGATTTTCTCAAAGAAACCATGCCGAAGTCCTCAACTCAACAGAGAAGTATGCGCACTCTAGCCCAACACTTAATGGCTCAGCTACTCTCCTCATAGGAGCCATGCATAGTTAAGGTGATGCTTAAAGAAGGATGTCGGTATGAGTTTGACTGAAGGGACACCAAGCTTTGGGTGAATGGACACGCCTCTGTGAGGGGAATTTCCTGAGTATATAGACTCAGTCTTTGTATTTTGTAAGCATCAATGGTTGAGCGAGGCTCCTGGTTGTAAAACTTTAATGAATCATTATTGTTCTAGTTATGCATGGACTTTTGAGACTTCTTGTCTTATGAATGTCTATTTCTTTCACGTCTTTGTTTATACTGAGTTAGAACGACTCGGAATTGGAGAATCCAGTCGAGTTGTAACTGTTGTAGGATGATGTAGAATTGGATCACTGTAATAGTTGCATCATCTCTAATCGGTTCTTGATATTTTCCTAATGCTGAATGACTTGGAATTGGAGAGTCCAATCAAGTCCCCTTAACAGTTTCTTGAAACCCTGAACCAACGGATCTCGCATTCAGGGTTTTTCTTCTACAAATTACTGAAAGGCATGTTGCCTGAAGTAGTTTGCTCACTCTTCTTACCAAGTCTTCCACCTTTTCACCTTTTAATCAGCCCACTGACTGAAGTTAGATCGAGACCTCTTTCGTTCCTTACATGCCGAACCTAGTCCCTGAGTTAGAGTGATATCTTCCCGAGTCTCTATCCATTCGATCACGCATTCAAAACTATTGTGACATAAAACTGATGGGGGTCGGGCTCTACTCCTGCAAGCAATCCAGGAGTGACTTCCATCCCCAACATTTCTGGCACCGTTGCCAGGGATGAAGTTGAAAATTTTCCCTGGGATTGAACGACATTGAGCCTCTGATTCCAAAGGTGCATCAGGTATGAGAGCCTTTTAAAGATTACTGTTGTGCACCTGGCAACTCCATTGTGACGACTCCACTGTGAAGAACCTATCGTGTTAATTGTGGCTTTTAGAGGTAGACACACGTGGTCTCATCCACAGCTACCTTTGGCTACACCGGAAACTGATCCAGAGGTGGTTCTCAGAAAAGAAAAGGCCCCTGAAGAAGCTCCCATCACCAAAGAAGGTAATCCACCATCTCCTTCTGTTAAAACTCCATTTTCTCCTCCTCAGTTTCTTAATAGACCTCCTTCAGTGATTTCTCGTTTCCTGAATTTTGGGAGTGTTCCTGCTGAGTTTTCCCCTCCTGGTCTGGGATTGGAGGGAGAAATCCTTGTCACTCCCCTATCCTCTGAATCTATTCCTTGGCGTAGACCCGAGACTACAGAAGATTTCCCCACTCCTGCACAAAGAGAAGCACCTGCTGACTTGAGCTCGTTAGCCTTCTCCTTAAATCCTCTCTTGTTTCCCACTCCGCTTCGAGACTCATTCCCAACATCCCCTTCGCGAACTCCTTCTCCTCCAAGTTCTCCTCCACCTAATATTTCTATGGCTGGCGCTAATCCCCCTATGACCATAATGGAGGCTATTATAGCTGCTAGGTATGCTACCCTTGTGTTACCTCAGCCCCTCAATGCCCTCCCGGCAGATGGTTACCTCAAGAAACTACCCAAGTTCATGGGTGAGGGAGACGTAATGGCAGACGAACACCTAGAATCCTTTTACAGTTTCACAGATGATAATGTCATCATGCATGCAGACATATGGATGAGGATTTTTGTTCATAGACTCCAAGGTGAAGCTAGAAAATGGTTCAAGGCCCTGCCCCCTAGATCTATTGATGGGATTGAAGCTTTAGATAATGCCTTTTTGAGACAGTGGGGAGATAAAAAATATTTCATGTATTATATGACATAGTTTGGATCTTTGAAGAGGAAAGAAGGAGAGTCTGTCTTTGATTTCTCCAAGAGATTCAATAAAATGTATAATAAAATTCCCGCTGAGGTAAAACCCTCAGAAGCCTCAGCTAAGATCACTTATGCTAGTGCTTTTGATCCTGATTTCTGCCTATTGCTGAGAGAGAGAAGGTCCACTAACCTGGCCCACATGCAAGACGCAGCCATGGAAGTAGAATCTAACATATTGGCTATTGACCGACTCAGGAACGCTGCTGATAGAAACATATATAAGAAAAGGCCTGAAGCCTCCCCATCCAGTTCCTCTCCCATGCCCCATCAGATAGATGAGATAGCTAGAGAACTAAAGTCACTTTTTTCCAAGATGGAAAGGTGGGAGTTAGAAGGGAAGCCCATGTACAGAAATCCCCAGAATGCTGATAATAGAGGTTTCAGGAGACCTAATAACAATGGGCCACAGACATTCCCAAGGGAACAAAGGGGAAAAGATAGAGAGGACCAAAGGATTCAAACCCCTCTCCAAAATAACCTAGTTACTCATGAGGAAGGGGAGGAGATAGATGAATTCGACCCTGAAATTCATTGTGTTGAAGAAGCTCCTCCTTTTCCCCATTTGACTCAGTCTGCATATGAAAAATCCCTGATGAAAATTCAGATCCATGAGTTAGGAAGGGGAGAAAGGGCCGGTCACACCTCTAACAGATACAATATCAAGTCAAGAAAGAAAGAAGGAGACTTTGACAGCCAAGACCAGCCCCTCATAGCAGATAGGCCTACTAAAATTGCAGCAGCCACAACTAAAGGAAAGAGAACTCAGAATGCTTTGCCAACAACCAAAGAACCTGTCACTGAGGTAAGGGAAGCTCCTAAGTCTATTTCCTCCTTTAATTTTGAGCATGAAATTCAAAAGATCAGGATTCCCATCCCCATCTCTGAGCTAGTTAAAAATGAAGACTTTAAAAGGTCCCTCTCCAAGTTGCTGCAATCTGAGTCCCCCCAGCCTCCCTCTGACTCAGTGAACCTTCAAGATGAGAAGCCAGCCATCATCCTAGGTCCCATGGTAGAGGACAGAGATGATTCATCCCCTCCCTTCTACACCTCACTGAACATACATGATAAAGTGTTACATAATTGCCTCATGCATTCAACAGCTTCCCATAACCTTATGCCCAAGATAGTCATGGAAGAATTGGGACTAGAAGTGACCAAGGCCTATCATGATTTATACTCTTTTGATTCAAGGAGGGTGCAATGTCTAGGAGTCATCAAGGACCTGGTGGTTTCTCTGTTTTAGTTGCCCATGAAGAGTGTGGTCATTGACATTGTGGTAGCTGATGTTCCCCCCAAGTTTGGCATGTTGTTGTCAAGGTCTTGGATTAAAAGATTTGGAGGAACATTACAGATGGATCTCACATATGCCACCATTCCAGTCTTTGGAGGGGAACATAGGAGGTTGTACAGGGAGGCCCAACTAGCCTATATTGTCAGTGATAAAGAAAACCCCACTAACCACCCCATCCTTGCACTTGACAACGACTTAGGGTCTAGTTTGTTACAGATCACTGGAACTCCTGAGGTCCCTTTAAAGATAAGAAATCCACCTATTCTTAATCAGCAGATACCTCCTCCAATCACCTCTGTCTAGAAGATGTTCTTTGAAGAAGCTTCCTCCAATATGGGCGCTGGCGCTGGAGTGATTTTCATATCGCCCTGCCAAGAGACTATATCCCTGTCATACAAGTTGGAATTTGAAACTACCAACAATGTGGCAGAATACGAAGTCTTGTTCTGGGTATGAGGGCTGCAAAAGAAATGGGAATTGAAGAGGTGTCCATGTTCAGAGATGCATAATTGATAATCCAATAGGTCAGGAATGTTTATCAGGCCAAGCATCCTCGGCTCAGGAGTTATAGAAATAAGGTATGGGACCTGATTGATAATTTCTTCTCAGCTTTCAACATTGCTTTTGTCCCAAGGGAAGAAAATACCTTGGCCGACTCCTTAGCCATCTCAGATAGTATGTTCAAGGTCCCTCTACCACCGAAGATCCATGGTGAGGTCGAAATAAGATACAGACCATCCATCCCAGACAATGTAAAGCACTGGGAGGTATTCGAGGACGATCTTGAAATCAAAAATTTTCTTCAGACCGTCGACGATTTTTCGACATTGCACATTGATCAGGATCCCAACCCGAAGGGTGAACCTCACCCAAGGTGTTTACAAATAAAATTGCTAATCACCAGATTATTCAACTGCCTAGCAATCACATTCCAAGGGGACTAGTCCCTTTAGAAAGACTGTTTGACAAGAATGATGTGGCAGTAAAGGGTGGTGTTTCAAATGAAGATGCTAACACAGCTGAATGCAACGTGGGCACGCAGGAGGAGCCTAGGTTTGTCAAATTATCAAGTAGTTTGACCAGAGAACAGAGGGACAAATATACTGAGTTGCTGAAAGAGTTTGCTGATGTGTTTGCATGGACATACGAAGACCTCAAGATTTATGAAACGTCTGCCATTGAATACAAGATTCCACTGAAAGAAGAGGCTAAGCCATTCAGGCAGAAGCTGAGACAGATAAATCCCATGTTGCTACCTGTCATGGAAAAAGAAGTGAAGAAATTGCTAGATGCCCAAATTATCGTCCCTTTGAGATATTCCAACTGGGTGGCCAATTTGGTCCCATTAAGAAAGAAAACTGGAGAAATCAGACTCTGTGTCAATTTCAGGAACTTGACTAGGAGTTCAAGGAAGGACAATTACCCCCTACCCAATATGGAACAAATAATGCAGAGGGTAACTGGTGCGGCCAGGATATCCATGATTGATGGTTTTTCTGGCTATAATCAAATATCAATCATACCCAAGGACAGAGAAAAAATGGCCTTCACCACTCCTTCGGGCACATTCATGTATGCCAAAATGCCTTTCGGATTAATGAATGCAGGGGAAACATTTCAGCGAGCCATGGACATAGCCTTTATCGGGGAGAAAGATAAGTTTGTGGTAATCTACCTGGATGATATAACAGTCTTCTCTAGGTCTGACAGAGAGCACTGCAGTCATCTGAGGAAAGTTTTTCTGAAGTGTCGGAGTTTTGGCCTATCCTTAAATCCCAGAAAATCTTTGTTTGCTATGAAAGAGGGGAAGCTATTAGGCCATATAGTATTGGAAGGAGGAGTGAGGATTGATCCTAGTAGAGTCAAGGAAATTCAAACTCTGTCGCTTCCTAGATCCAAAAAGGAAGTTCAGGCCTTCTTAGGGAAGATTAATTTCTTGAGGAGATTTGTCTCAAATTTTGTTGAGTTGGTGAAAAATATCACAGCCATGCTCAGAAAGGGAAATGAAGTAAAATGGATCGATGAACCCAGGGAATCTTTCATCCAAATAAAAAGAGCATTGACTAAGGTGCCTATACTGATTAGTCCCAACTATTCCAAGGAGTTCCTAATTTTCTCTTTTGCTTCTTTTGATACAGTAGTAGCGGTCTTGTTGCAGAGAAATGAGGAAGGGTGAGAACAACCCATTGCCTTCTTCAGCAAGGCATTAAGAGATGCAGAGACCAGGTATGAAATCATGGAAAAGCAGGCTTATGCCTTAGTAAAGGCCCTCAAAGCTTTCAGGATCTATGTCTTGCACTCAAAGGTGATAACATACGTTCCTTCAGCCTCTGTGAAGGACATCCTTATACATCCTGACATGGATGGGAAAAGAGGGAAGTGGATTGCCAATATCCTAGAATTTGATCTGGAAATTAAGCCCACCAATTTGATAAAGGGACAGGGTTTGGCCAAGCTACTAGTTGAATCCAATTGTAAAGCCTTGGGGATTAGCTACATCAAAGCCTGTTCAGAAAATCCACAAACTGAGTCATCCAATAAGAACTCTCAGGGTGCCTTGTCACTAGCAGCGTGCACCTGGTACAAGGATATCTTCTACTTCCTGCAAGAATTGAAGCCTCCTGATGGAATGGGAAAAAGCAAGGCGAGAGCTTTAAAACTGAGGGTAGTGAGATATTGCCTCATTGACTGAGCCTTGTACTAGAAAGACCCTCTAGGGGTATTTTTAAATGCCTTGGCCCAGAAGAGGCCCAGAAGGTCATGTCTGATTTCCACGACGGCCTTTGTGGGGGGCATCATTTCTGGAAGACCAAATCTCATAAGATCCTCAAGGATAGATATTACTGGCCTACTTTATTCGCTAATGTCTGCAGAGAAATCAGAGCTTGCATCAAATGCCAAAAGTTCTCAGGGAAGCAACAGTTCAGATCACTACCATTAAAGCCTATAGTAGCTTCAACACCTTTTTAGCAGTGGGGGTTGGACTTCATTGGAGAAATTCATCCTCCCTCAAGCGGTCAACACAGATGGATCCTGACTTCGAAAGATTATTTCACCAAGTGGATAGAAGCTATCCCTACCAGGAGTGCTTCTCACAAAGTAATTATCAGCTTCCTGGAGGATATCATATCCAGATTTGGTTGTCCCAGCAAAATCATCACCGACAATGCCGCCTCTTTCAGGTCTGAGCCTTTGGTCAAGTTCTGTGAATAGTTTGAGATTTCGCTGATCCACTCTACTCCCTATTATCCTCAAGGAAATGGACTGGCAGAGTCTTCCAATAAAAGTCTAATCAAGCTCATTAAAAAATTATTGGAAGACAATAAAAGGGCCTGGGATTCAAAGCTCAAATTTGCTCTATGGGCTGACCAGGTGACAACAAAGAAGTCCCTGGGCATCTCACATTTCCAACTTGTTTATGGAACATAAGTTTTTTTCCCTACTCAGCTCACTTTATCTGTGGAAAAATTCCTCAAGGACCTTGAAAGAGAGCCTAACCATATGGTCAGAAGGATTCATCAGATGGTGGAAGTTCAGTAGATTAGGGAACAAGTCATGGACATGGCCTACCATCATCAACAGAAGATCAAGAAAACCTTTGATAGGAAGAGTAAAAAGAAATATTTCGAGCTGGGCGATCTGGTGCTCAAATGGGATGCACCCAGGCAGGATAGGGGCAAACACAGTAAGTTTGATGCCCTCTGGTTTGGGCCTCTCAAGATCTCTGAAGTGTTTTCAAACAATACCTACAGGTTACAAGATTTGGAAGGAGAAGAAGTTTGTGATGGCCCAGTAAATGGGCATTTCTTAAAAAAATGTTTTTTGTAAGCCTTAGGCAGCCTCTTTTGTCCTGTAAATATTGTGTTTTGTTTTCTGTTTCCAGCTTAATAAATGACTCCATAGCCCAACAACAAGGCACTGAATCTGCAAAAAGAGTTCTTAGAGCATCGCGGGGACGACTCTATCCCCCATGGATCCTAATGTTAGCAAAAATTTTGGTATCAGGGCACAAAGGTACACAGGTCTACCGAATTGCCCGGGAAGTGCCCAAGCACAACACGGAGGAGCCTCTTTTTAGTTACAATTCGAGCGAATGGGCGAAGTTTTGCTGATAGCCACCAAGATCCACCTATAATGTTGATCAATGGTCATCGAGATTTCGGGGCTACCAAGTTGCCCCGGGGATAATGCAAGAGATAGCTCCCATGATTCAAGACAAATCTGGGTTGTCCGATCCAATTGGGACAGGTGGCTTCCAGTCGGTGTATCAGGGATCGGAGTTTCAGGAAACAAGGAGCCTTACATTCATTGCAGTTAAGATCATTGATCGAAAAAATGCCAAAAGCGCCTAAGGAGCCGAGCCCATGGTCCTAGCACTAAGTCACTTGAAGTGAGCCTATAAATGAGGGCGGTTCACTTTTAATATCGAATGCCCCCTCGTCCATTCATCCTAAGGACGCGTGGCGCAATATCTAGCCGCGTCGGTTTTCAGAAATCGCAAGTTCGAAGGGTAAAAGTTTCGTATTACTTTATATCGCGAAACCCTGAACCCCAAAGCGCAGAAAGAGCCTAGGGTTGGGCCCATAGTATCAAGGGGCAGTCTCAACTATCCATATGAAGTAGACACCTGGCGCGCGATTGAGCTCCTCACCGATTCGCCCATCGCGAGTTCAAGGAGAAAAGTGTGGCATCGTCGTACCACCGATCCATGGAGTAGCGAGAGCATCCAGGACCTGGGGCCCATAGTAGCATTGGGTAAGATGAGGACCATCATATTTCAAGAACGCGTGGTGCCCTATTGAGCCGTTTCGGTGTTTCGCCCATCGCGACTATGATAAGAAAGGATCAACTCCTTCCTTTTCACGAATGACGAAAGCGCTTATGGGAAAATTAGCACAGGATCACAGCCCATGGTCACCAAGAAGGAAAGGAGCTATGCGAAAAGGAGCCAAAGGTGTCAAGTCCAGTCACCAAAGGGGATTATCGCAATTTACAGGTACCATCAAATGCGATTTCGATCCTGGTTTCCGCTTGGAGTAAATGAAGGCAGGAACAGGTGGATGAAACCTCCTTTCATTCATTAAGTGAGGGGATGGAGGGTCTGGCAAGCCATCTACCCGAGGAGGTTCTGTGTATCGATTTTCTCAAAGAAACCATGCCGAAGTCCTCAACTCAACAGAGAAGTCTGCACATGCTAGCCCAACACTTAATGGCTCAGCTACTCTCCTCACAGGAGCCATGCATAGTTAAGGTGACACTTAAAGAAGGATGTTAGTATGAGTTTGACTGAAGGGACACCAAGCTTTGGGTGACTGGACATGCCTCTGTAAGGGGAATTTTCCTAAGTATATAGACTCAGTCTTTGTATTTTGTGAGCATCAATGGTTGAGCGAGGCTCCCAGTTGTAAAACTTTAATGAAGCATTGTTGTTCTGGTTATACATGGACTTTTGAGACTTCTTGTCTTATGAATGTCAGTTTCTTTCACGTCTTTGTTTATACTGTGTTAGAATGACTCGGAATTGGAGAATCAAGTCGAGTTGTAACTGTTGTAGGATGATGTAGAATTGGATCACTGTAACAGTTACATCGTCTCTAATCAGTTCTTGTGATTTTCCTAACACTGAATGACTTGGAATTAGAGAGTCCAATCAAGTCCCCTTAACAGTTTCTTGAAACCCTGAACCAGAGGATCTCGCATTTAGGGTTTTTCTTCTACAAATTACTGAAAGGCCTGTTGCCTGAAGTAGTTTGCTCACTCTTCTTGCCAAGTCTTCCACCTGTTCACCTTTTAATTAACCCACTGACTGAAGTTAGATCAAGACCTCTTTCGTTCCTTACATGCTGGTCCCAGTCCTTGAGCTAGAGTGATATCTTCCCAAGTCTCTATCCATTCGATCACCCATTCAAAACTACCGTGACATAAAATTGATGGGCGTCGGGCTCTGCTCCTGCAAGCAATCCAGAAGTGACTTTCGTCGCCAACAGTAGTGGAAGGATGGTGTAAGTACTTTGGTGAGTATCACTTTAGGGGAGTTGAGGGACTTGGGGGTTGTAATTCCCCAGAGTCCCAGAGCATCGAATTCCCAAAATGAATAAGGATTTTCCATCCCAACGCTTGTTTAAGTCATGGTCGTTGGATCAATAGTGGAAGAATATGGTAAGTACTTCAGTGAGTATCACTCCAAGGATGTTGAATGACTTGGGAGTTGTAATGTTCCGGATCCCTAGAGCATCAAAGTAATGAATTAATTGAGGTCATCCATATAAACATCTGATTAAGTCACAACCATTGATCTCATTGAATCCTCCAGATGGGGTGGGATCTTCTAGTTTTTGGGAGATCAAATGTCAACCGTCTGATCTACCAATGGAGTTAATATAAGTGTTTGGTGAAGTTGAACTCTAGGAGAGATCGAAGATTGAAAAGGGAAATTATACAAAGGCCTAGGTCTAGAGGATTTGGTCCCAACGCCGATCTTATGATAAGGTAAAGGTGCCAATTAGAGTCATGGAGGCCTAGAAGTGAAAAATCCCTTAGACATTTGCGAACAAGTTCCTATGTAGAATAATAAGGGCAGAGCATTAGAGGAAGGTGCTAAAGAGTGAATAAGCCCGTGGTTTCAAACCGTGGTCACTTGGAAAGTTGGTTGAAGGATGTGTCATTGCAGAGTTCAAATTATGTACCAGCTAAAGGATATCATAGAAGTGTTATAGTATGGAGAATGATAATATATTCCTCATGAATTGAGAAGAAAAAGGACCTGCAAGATTTTTTGGCAAATTTCTTTTCTAATATGTATAATTCTAACAAAATGTTGTCTTGCACATTTTGTAGAATTAGGGGGGTGTAAAGATATCAGTTATGTAAACAAATGTGGATTCAAGAAATGGAAGAAGAAGAGAGATCTTCCAAACATGATAAAGAGGCCAAAGGTCAAAATATCAGTGTTGGTAATGCAGAGACATAATCCAATGGACCTAAGGACAGAGGGGAGCAAGAAACATTGATAGAGACTGTGAAAAGCCTAAAAATATAAGTGTAGAGTTACAAAGAATAAAATGAGATAAATATGAGACAATGATGCAGGAGAATAATCATCGTCATTAAATGAGGCAAGGTGGAAGATGACTCAACATACAACGCAATACACCAAACTGATTTGGATGCCAAGGAGGGCATGTCACTTTAATTTTTGAAAGCATTGTAATTAAAGATATCATAAGATCTTGAAGCTTGAGCCATTTTATGTGCTCCAGGGGATTGTATTTTCCTTTAATGTTTGTAGAATGTACACATTTTGAGCGCAGACTCATATCTAGATTGTAATATTTCATTTATTGTAATAATCCTAGTAGTGGGATGCTTTAATGATTATATGAAAGCACTAGGATGGTCTGTAGGGAAGGATCAAGAATCCCCCTCATGTATAAATCAATGTAATCTAGGCCCAAATGAGGTTTTTAGTGAGTGTGAAATTATGAAGATGAAAGATGCAGAGAGTTGTTGAACTCCTTGCAAATATTTGTTGAAAGAATATAGAAGAAGATATTTGCTTTCAATTTCTGAGCTTGTTTGTCATTTAGTAACTGGGTAAATGTTGTGTAGTGTCACTTTTCACTACCGAGGCTTTCAAACCTCTCGCTAACCAATCTGTACATGGACTTTTACATAAAACATACAGAATTGTATAATCACATGCGTAACAACAAAGAGATACATTTTAATTCTCATAATAAACATATA
>SNQJ01S0247963.1:0-13029 GCA_010110895.2 Picea sitchensis
ATACTTTTACAAGGCAATTTTTGCTTCGGGGGCTTCACCCCCGAACCACCGCTGGGGGCCCGCTTGCCCCCAGAGCTCCCAGTCGGGGGGATAGCCTCCCCGGACCCCGTAGAGGGGGTCCCCCCCTCTGCACTCCTTCGCGTGGAAGAGTGTACATACTTCTGGGGTGTAAATACTTCATGGAGTATAAACACGGTTGAAAGTAAACGACCTCTAAATCAGAAAGATAATCAGGCTCCACAACCAACACCGACCGATTTATCAATGGGCTTTACGGGTGACTGACAGGTGTATCTTTCTATAAAAAGTTTCTCCTTCAGGTTAAGCGATTCTCTTTTTGTATTTTTATACTCTTAAATAAACTAGGTAAGATAAGGATGATGACATAAGCCAACTGATAAAGAGAAATTACTAAATACCGAAGAATGTTGAGCTTAGGATAACCCTTATACCTCAGCATGTAGACAACGATAATCAGACCTATTCCAAGCTTAGCAACAATATTTTTTACTTGTGGACATTCATCATTCACTGAGATAACAATTGTAGAAAGGAAAATAAATACGTAACAAAGATGAGTGTAAGAAAATTAGTTCTCTTAGCTCTACTATCAATCACATATCAACACATCGATTTCTTTTCATCATCTAGAACACAAGAACTATTATAGTATTGAAATATAACTTAACAATAAATACAACAACTCTCACTCAATACAACAACACTATCAAACTCGAAGACGAAAACAATCCCTTCTCGATCCAATCAGATGGATGCTTTAGATGAAAAAATTGTCTTTGGTTCTAAACATAACTTCTTAATTAAAAGTCACACAGAAATAATTCTTTTACAATTCTAAAAAAAAAGTCTTTCCCAAAACCATCGACCCTTTGCACGAGGTTGATCTCCCTATTTATAAATAATCACTAAGTTAAAAATAACTACTAAAAGTTGTGTTAAGTAAAACAAAAATGACACGTGGCATACTTTATCTCCTCGTTCTCTTGAGATCATCCCTTTTTTTACTATAGTGGATGATTTCTTTCATACTCCGCCCACTTGAAGAAAAGGTCTTCACATGTGTGTGCATAGGGAAACCTATGTTGATCCATTGGTGCAGAGAAGACTTCCTTTATCTCCACTGCTCGTTCTCTATACCTGATGAGCTTGACACTTAAGTGTTGTATGATTGTGAGAGATTTGATTGGGTGTTCCGCAAACTTCTTTACTTGACCTGGAGTTATACTTGAAATCTGTGAGATCTCTGCCTCCCATGTCGAGTCCTGCTCTACATGTCGTTTGCCTATGTCATGCAAATCGACGAAATTTTCTGGTGGACCGAACTTTGGTAGGTCATTGTTTTCCATCTCCCGATTGATCTTCTCCCAACTTTTCTCACACTCTCCCCACCTTTTTTGTATCTTCCGATGAGGTTCCTGGACCATGCTCACCCAGTATTCAACTGCCTTCTTGATTCAGGAGATGCTTCTATCCATCAGTACTCGGATGCCATGCTCTTTCGAGTCTTGACCTTTCTGTATTGCACTGATATAGTCAATCCACTCTAAGGCCTAATGTGCCTTTTCATACCATCTCTGCACGTATTTACAAGTTTCCACCCCCATGAGGGCATCCTATTGAAAATTGGTTATGCATGTGGTGCAGACATTTCTTTTGCTTGTGAATTGTGCATATGTTTCTCTGAACTCACTCCTCATGAATACTACTGCCCGCGTCGAATCTTGGTAATACTTCGCTAGATGGAGTAGATGATCCAGCTCCTTATTCATGGTTGCTAATTCATTTTCATCCCTTTTCGCTCTATCCAATGTTGCATCGGTTATATCCATTCCCACCCCGATCAACTCAGTTGTCTTAGCATTTTCTGCGTTGAGAAGTATTTCTTCTGTGGTGATGAGGAGTGTGCTATCAAGCATGAGCATCCTTTTCTTGGTTGTCCTTCTCATCACAACTTTCCTCTTTCTGTCATAAGCGATCGCTTGTATATTGACGACCTCATCCACTGGCTCATGAATCTGTTGATCTCCCCAGGTCAGAGTGTTTCCTAGGCTTCATGTTGTATATATATGTTCTATGACCAGCTCTTGTAGTTCTTTAGTGGGGGGAACTTCTGTATGTCCTGGTGACTCAACCTCCTACTAGGGTTCGTCGGTTGGTGGAGTCTCGGATTTAGATGGGGAGAGGGGAAAATGATCAACATTTACTTGAGGATCGACTATTGAGATGTAGATTTCTGATTGTTGTGTTTCTTCTTCATGTTCATCAGAGCCCAACTCATCCTTGGAGTTGTCCTTCTGTAATACCCCAAGGATGAGCCCCGATTGTAATTATGAATGTAACATGTTTTGTAGGCTAGTGAGCCAAGTATTTATAAGCTGGTAGGCTTATGTGTTGATTAGTTTGGGAGCCTAGATGTTAAAGACCAGGAGCCTGTTTTGTACATGTAAATATTCATATTATTAATATAACAACATCATCGCGTGTAGACCGACCACGAAGAAATAGTATGGGGGACTAAACTCCACTAGGTTGGGCAAGGGAAGAGGCTAAGAGTAGAGCCTAAGATCCTAATCTTAAGAGCCTAGTAGAATAATATATTATTATTCTAAAAAGTTGTAAAGAGGATATTAATTTATCCTAAGTTCCTTTAGGGAGAGGAATGAGTTCCAAGTGGGGGGAATGTGCTCCCGAAGAGCTAAGTGTCATCCAAAACGCATGCATATTTATGGGGGTGCGTTCTCACCATTATAACGATGCTGAGCATTCAAAATATTCTCACCCTTCTGTCCACTCTCAAGATTTCGTACCACGCTGGACATCCATTACCCTGACTCGTAGATGAACTAAACAAGCGGGCAAAGAGCCAGTCAACCATAGTTGAATGCAAAGACCCCGAACCTCTACAACAAACCTGAGTCGTTACCCTTGCATCACCTGTATCTTGGGGGTTGCCTTCGTTTTGTCCTATCGGTACCGTTTCCCACGTCCAGTTGTTTTTGCTTCCATCACCATGCTCGTGTGTTGAGGAGTGGGAGTGAAGAAGTGGATTGTCAGGCCCGTGGATAGAAGAAGCAGGTTGTCAGGCATGTGAGAAACTCTCTCCAGGTGAGAAAGTGTGCCGAGGAAGTAAGTTCTCTTGGAGGGAGTCCAGTAGCAGCCACAGAGCTCTGAGAATTCTTGATCCGACCTGTTGCTGAAGCCCAAGGAAAGGGAGGTGTAGCAACCGATGGACTGTTGGACAATGAAGGTGTACAGTCCTGGGGTGGGACATGCATGTGGGGAATGAGATTCTGTGAGTTGTGGGCATAAGTGGCTCCTTGGAGAAAATCCTTCCATTTGTACTGTGCAACTTCTTGTTGTCCCTACCTAGTCTAGGAATCCCTTTCCTGGTGGAGTTTAGTCCCATCTCGGGGGTGACCCACTGCTAAGAGTGATGAGAAACGTGGTCTAAGGCTGGGAGGTTCATGGAAGGTTTGCACGCAGTTGGTGTACTTCAATTAAGAGATAAGTATCTTTTATGTACTTAGTGGTTAAATGATGTATTTTAGTGCATGTCTTTGATTCTTGTAATGTTATCTTGTGTTTCGCTGCATGTATGTCTTCTTGTTATCTCTATTTATTGTTGTTAAGTTTATATGTGAATATTTCCGCGAAAAGTATGTTTACTCAGTGACGATGCTCGACCTGTTGGTGGCTGGGAATGTTACAATATGGTATCAGAGAGTTATCTGGAGTAGCATGGCCCGACCTGGGTAGCCGGGGGTGTTACAGAATGTATCAGAGCCATGGTTTCAACACTGAGCCTAGGTGGGCCAGATAAGTGGTTAATGAAGCAAAGGTTTCAGAGTGATTTGTTGTCTAGAGGGACAAATTAGAAGTTCAGAGTGTTCCTGAGTGTTAGGAAGGCACCATGTGAACACTTGGACTGTATTCAGAAGCTCATGAAGTATAACGGTTCAAGAAAACCTATAGAGGAAGGATACCACCACAACCATGGTATTGGGCCACAGAGTTATAATTTGGACCGTAGGATCTATTTGGGAGAAGGAAGATCCTTCACAATCGTCATATCTGGGAAAAGGAGCATGGTGGTTAAGCACCAAAGTCCTTCAAGACTTCGTTGCTTTGGATGTTTGAAGTTACTTGTCGTAAAAAGGGAGCAAAAGTGTCGAAAACTCCCGAAGTCCGGAGTTAATATAGACCCTTCATCGAAATGGACACGTGTCGACATATTAGCTTGTTCGGGAATTTGACATTCGAGAGAAACAAAGTGGGATCGAGTGAAAACTCCCGAAGTCCAAAGTTAATCCAGACCGTTCATAAAAAGGGGTGCGTGTCAGAAGATAAACTTGTTCGAGAGTTCGACATTCGAGAGAATTGGAGTGTACTAGTGTGAAATCTCCCAAAGCCTTGAAGCCTGAAGTCTTGAAGTCCCGAAGTGACGTGGCTTGCTGACGTTACTTGAAATGATGTGGACACATGGAATGTGTGCCACATGTCAGGAAGTTAAGAACTTGTCAAGAATGGTTATGCCAGTCAGAACATGACACATGTCACCCCTCTGATTGGGCCGTGTTTCCTCTTCTAGTGATTCATCATGAGGCACTCCTCTTGAGCATGGATGGTGGGGGCCTTGATGGATACATAAAGTAGTTAAAATCTTGGTGAAGAAATTAACTAGACTGGGCCCACGATAACTTGACCCCAGTAGATGCATGGCACCAGATCATGAAGTCCAGAAACTTGATACTCCAGAGGAAAGGTGTTACAGTTAGTATTGAGTAGAGAACTCCCGAAGGCAAAAATTAATCTCAACCATTGGTCACAGGGGACGCATGGCATCATATCCCAAGGTCCAAATACTTGACACTCCGGAAGAAATGGTTCATGATTGAGTGGGAGGAAGAAATCCTCCGAAGTCCCGGAACCTTGAAGCTTCGAAGTCCCAGAGCCAGGAAGTCCCGAAGCAGTGGATGTGACATAGAATGATGATGTCACCTAGGAAACATGGATCTCCCCTAGGCATGCCAGGTGTCATATGAATTTGTACTTGGAAAAAACTGCAATAGTCCAGAGACTTGGCACTCCGGAAGGATTGAGAGTATGGACAGTCTGGAACTCCTGAAGCCCAGAGTTCCGTAGTAATTATCAGCTGTTGGATGCTGGGAATCCAAGGACCGTTGATCCACCCCACTTCGTGAGTTCGCCAATGCAGCACTCCAAGAGATTTGTTGTGATATTCATTGGAAACTACCGAAGCTCGAAGTCCCAAAGCTCCTATCCACCGTAGACCTAAACAGGGAATGTGGACTATAGATCCACTACCCTTTGCGAGTTCACCAGTTCAATGTTCTGTGATGTTTGTGTTGTGCGAAAAGGGAAACCTTCGAAGCTCTGGAGCCTTGAAGTTTCAAGGCTCCAGATAAGCACCCAACTATTAGCACTTGGTCACAGTCATGGTCACATGCGAATTAAGGGCTGAAGAAAAAGGGGCTAGCACCCAAAATTGAATTGTAGAACAAAACATGGCTCAGAGATAGAGTTGTGGGGATTCTTGATCAACCAAGGACCCACAAAAAATGGAGTTTGATATTCTTTTGTGAATCATATTGTTTAAGTTATTTTGGAAAAATTAATAAGGACTGATAGCCTGACAAATTTCGGTTGACTGCACATTTTGCAGAGTTAGCAATTGTCAGAACCAGACCGAATTGTTACATAGAGCAGAGAAATGGAGGAGGCAAAGGACGCTTACAGTCCATAGGATGAGGTTAGAGGAATGAATGCCCATTTGGGAGTTGAAGGAGCAAACTCCAATGGGAATGGAGAAGAAATAGATAAAGACGTGAGCATGATGAAAATCATTAAAAGTTTGCAAAAAGATGTCCAAATTCACTGGGAAGATAACAAAAGGATTATGAGAGCTAGGGAGCAACATGGAGACTTCAATATGAAGCTGACGCGGAGCCTAGAAATAATTGAAAGGAAATTGGATAAGGAAAGTGGATCCAACAAATCAGGGAGCCACAGGTCCCCTGATGTGAAAAGGAGAGAAAGAAGTGGTAACAAAGATCACCAGCACTCCCGAAGGAATTCCAAAAGATGGCTACACAAAAGTTCAAGTCCATGTCCTACCAGAAAGCATAGGAGATCTGAAGTGGATGAACTAAAGGGTGAAATGAATAAGATCAAACCTCCTACTTTTTATGGAGAGCACAAGAAAGATGAAAAGGCTGAGACATGGCTACTTGGCATTAGGAAACATTTCCAATTGCATAATTATTCCTCTCATGCAGAAGGAAGAATCACAGTCTATCGGATGAAAGGAAAGACATCCTTATGGTGGGATCATCATGTGCAAGTGAAACACATCAGAGAGAAGGATGTTACATGGAAGGAATTCAAGAAACATTTTGAAAAGAAGTACTTAACCACGAGATACTATGAAAAGAAGATGAAAGTGTTCTTTGAACTTAAATTGGGCAGCATGACTATAGATGAATACGAAAGGAGATTTCTAGAGTTGTTGAAGTATGTCCATTTCATTAAGGACGAGGATGTCAAGATCCATAGATATCTGAGTGGGATGCCATCTTTTATCAGTGAAAATATCTAGAATGATGACCCTAAGACTATGGAAGAAACCATAAGGAAGGAAAAATGTTTATATGATCAACATAGGGGAAAACCTACTTTCCAAAGAGCCCAGGAAGATAAGAGGAAGTTTAATAAGGAGCAGAGGCATAAGGGGAGAAAGCCGCCATTTTTCATAAATAGTCCTCAAGGACAACCAGTTTTGAGGGAGCCCAGGGTGGCTAAAGTAGGTGGGCAAAGGCCAAGGTAGACACCTTGTTACAGGAAAATCCCCCTACGGACAAGTGGATTTCTTCTTGGATACTAGACCCCTAAGACCAAGACAAAAAGGTGCTAATGTTGGTCACTGACATTCCTTCTAATGAGGCTAAACTATTCAAGGAAGAAGAGGAAAGAAAGGTAAATACCTTTACCGACGTTTTTCCTTGCTTAATCCAAGATGATCTTGATCTCCAAGTTCTTCAGAAGGTCTTGCAATACAATGAGAAGAAACAACGAAACATACTTCCTACTATACCATGATTAGCTTCATAATAGATATATCAAAAGAAACAAGTTCATGAAACATACACAAACTTAAAGGAAACATGCCAAGCACATATTTATATTAATGAAAACAAAGCAAAGTGATTACAACCATAGATGTATATGCAGTAGCTTCACCAAGCTCTCTTTTTCCAGACCCTTGCTCAAAATTTTCACGATCAGAATGACTGTGACTTTCACTGATAAATCTCCCTTATGAGATCATAAGTTTGATGCCTCTAAACTGCCTTGTGATTTTCACCATGAGAAGGTCTCCTTATATAATCTTGGAGAGACCCAACCACCTTAGAGATTCTTGGGATAGGTTGAGGATCTTTCTCCTTCAGTTTTGGATCTTCCCTAAGATCCAACCTTGACCTCAGATTCAAATCCAAATGATTTCCAAGATAAGGGGGATTTTTCCTTGATTCTCCTCAACAACCCAAAATTTTCTCAAACAGGCCAGTGCTCCCCCAAAAGGGTGCACAGAGCTTTGCAACACTCCTCCAAACAAGGCTAGGGAACGCTGGCACTCCCTGATAGTGGGTAGGGGAGTGTTGCCCAAAATTCCTTCAGAAAATCCTAGCGCTCCCCCAGAAGGGTGTACATGGTGCTACAATGCTCCCCCAAAGGAGGGTAGGGAGCGTTGGCACTCCCTAACAGTGGGTAGGGGAGTGCTTCCCTCCAAAATTCATTTTTAAGTAGTTTTATTCATGGAAAATGCTTTGTACTCTTCATCAAATGATTTCTCTTCCTTAAACCAGTCTTTGAAGGTGTCTTAAGTGTCCTTGTAATGTCGTTAGAGACACGACATAGGCGATATGGCAGTATGATGTTTGCAACACTTAAGGCCAATAATGAGACACTTGTAATGACGACACTTGCGACACTATTGAAGTGATTAATTTTGATGTGTAAGAGATTGCCCCCCAAAGTGCAAAGTCAGAAGATGGAAACTGATGACTGAAGTACTTTGTATACTTTTTCGAGCAAGGGTATGGACGTGGAGAACCTGGTAGAAGCTGCACACAACCATCAACAAAAATTATGACATGTTTCAAATCCAAGGCAGGCATACCTATGCTTGGGTGATAAATACTTGCAAGGTATGGAATCCATAAGATACACTGTGGATCCATAATTATATTAACAAAGAGTATAGCCACCAAAGATACAATGTGGATCTATAGTTCCATGACATGAACTGATTGTAGCCATGAAAAATACACAGTGGATCTACGAGATGACAAGACATAGCCACGGACCAATACAAAGTGGATCTATGTAATAATATATGTGTCAATCTTCAAAAGAAACTCCGTCGCAACCTGGGCAAAGTATATATCAGAGTGATCACTCAACCCACGATCTTCTTATTGATCCTGATGCGGTACGAGTCTAACCATGTGAATAGATGTTCTGATGTCAAACATGGTAGAAACCACTTGATTACCGGTCGATGAGGTAAACCGTTAACACACGTGAGGGAAATCACCATTGATGTCAATGATTCCCAAGGTACTCTAGTACATTCCAACAAAATGTGAATAGATGAGATGAAGTCGAACATCCGTGGAATCATCCGATCAAAGTTCAATGATGTAAACCCACTGTCGGACACGAGGAGGCCTGCCATTAAGGCATGCAGGTCCCAAGGCACTAACTAGTTTCTAAGTCTAGTTCTCGGATAATGTGCTGAAGTCAACAGGAACAGACTCGTCGAAGGAGGGTCTTGATGTATCCCCTATCAACGACACGAAACTGACACAGAGATGTAAATTGGTGGATCAAATGAACATGGACTGACATGGGTATTGAAACATGAAATTTGTGATGGTTGACTCTCGAGGTAGATACTTCCCTTGAACAATGAGGCACAACAACAGAAACATGACATGGACCAAAACACGATGATGCAATGGATACAGTGACTTTTGTCGGGTGACCCAAAGGAGTAAGAAAACTCAAAGGATTGGTTTAGTGCAGAGGTTCAGTGGATTAAAATGTATGGAAAGACAAAGTGTCGTGTTCAAGGGAGACCATAAGAGTGTCTGGTAATATTCTCAAAATCTGTTTGGCTTGCTTCCTTCAATTTATTCCCCCATCCAAATATCTGAGTACCTATTTTTTATTTACCAAGCTTGAGGAGGGTAACACATGCTCGATATAACTCACCTTCGGTAAGTCCCTCTTCCTTTATTTAACAAATTGGAAGAAGGGTTCGGTCCCATATGGGACCTTCAATGTATGATTGTTTAACGAGTCCATAGAAGGTAAACTCGATGATTTTTCATATTTAGAGAGTCTGAAAGAACTTAAAGACGACTCCATGGTTGTCCTTTTTCATAATGTTAGTCTCGCGAGGCCGAAAAAGAGATAAATTATCACTTGAAAGATGCCCTTTCAAACCTTTTAACGAGTGGGAAAGGAAGCAAGATCACTCGGCAATATTTTCACGTTTAGAGAGTTTGAAAAGAGATTAAAGGAGACTCCAGGTGGTTCCTTTTTCGTATAAACTTTACGAGTCCGAAAAAGTGATAAAATTCTACTCGGTTACATTCTCATGTATTTGCGAGCATGATAAAGAACAAAGACTAAGCTCGATATTGGTTTCATTTTTACACAAGCTTGAAACAAAATTAAACTATGCTTGTAAATTCCCAACGTAATTTCCAAAGGCTGGAGACATGCCCCCCCAAGCTTCAATTCATTCACCGACTTTAAGGTTGTCACCAATTTTTGTACTAGATGGAGAAAAAGGATACGGGTGGATGAAAATAAGGTTCAAATATGAGACCTAATGAAAGACTCGACTCGACATCTATGAGATCTGGTGAAAGACTCGACCTGACAGGAGAGGTGACTATTTCATTTTTTAATGAGCTTGACATAGGAAAATAACTATGCTCAAGGCTTCGGGTTCAATCCCAAGATTTATGTTTCATTTTTTAACAAGCTTTCCACAGAGAGAAAAACTATGCTCAAGGCCTTTGTTTCATTTTTTAATGAGCTTTCCACAAAGAAGAGAAAACTGTGCTCGTAGCCTCTGTTTCATTTTTTAACGAGCTTGCTACAGAGAAGAGAAAACTGTGCTCGTAGCCTCTGTTTCATTTTTTAACGAGCCTGCCACAAAGAAGAGAAAACTATGCTCGTACCTTCTGTTTCATTTTTAACAAGATTTCCATACAGAAGAGAAAATTGCGCTCGTAGCCTCTTCTTGATCATGGTTTCCAAGAGGATAATGCTCTGGAAGGAAACCATGTAAAGGGAAAAAACTTAGTCATGGATTCCAAGAGATCTTCACTGGATGGATGAAGAATGCTCTGGAAGGAACACGTGTCAAGGGCCGCGATAGGGGTAAGGAGATTAGGCTCCAATATCCCTACCAAAGATATCACCATGTCAACTACTGGATCCAAGTCATATGAATTTGAAGTCATGGGAGATAACACCACATAATTGACTTGTGGCAGGGGTGAGACCGACAACATATAAGACCCTTTTAGGGAGGTCATTGGGTTGATGTTCAAGTCAGGGCCAACAAACGAAAGTTGATCAATAGTTACCATTCTTCCATCGTGTGGGAAATATATCACATGAAAAAGAGTGGACACAATAGCTTTCATGGCATAGACATAATCTCGCCCAAGGATTAAATCGAAATCCAAGGGGTCCTGGACTACCATAATATAAATAAAGACTATTTTTCCTCCAAAAGTTATGGAAAACTGAGGAAGGATCCCTAAAGGATGACTGGTTATTCTATTAAAATAGAATAGAGTTTGGGTAACCGACACAAGCTGAGGATAACCCAAAGCTTGCCAAGAAATAGAGGACAAAATACAAACAGACGAACCTTTATCTATCAGTGCATGAGGAACGTCCCGACCACAAACCTGTAGTGTAATCTTGAAGGGAATGTGAGAGGGAAGACGAGGTCCAGTTAGCACACCCCAATAAAAAAGGATGGCCTCATTACATGGAGGGTTTTTCAAAGGAGAAGGAGGAATTCCCCCCGACACGGTAGATTCTATACCAACGAGAAAAACATGGGCATAAATGGGTTTACTTTCTAGCGGAAGAGTAGGATCGATCGATAACAACATCAAATCGATCACTTGGATTTCATTCTCCAATGGGAGAATGGGGTCGACAGGTTGAAAAGGATCGACCACTTGGGTTGCACTCTTTAACGGGAGAGCGGGATCGACCGAAGATGGGATCAGACCAACCACTTTGTCAATTGGTTCAACTAAGGATGTGACCAGATTGACTACATGATCAACCAGACTGATCGATGAAGGGACCAGAGCAACCACTTTGGCACTCGTCAGAGGAGGAGTGGGATTGAATACATTAGCACTCTTCAGATGAAGGGTGGGACTGAACAATGAAGGGACTAGATCAGTCACTTTGGTTTCACTTTTCAGATGAAAAGTGGGGCTGATCGATGACGGAACTGGATCAACTACTTTGGTTAGTGGTTCAACCAAGGATGAAACTAGATTGAACACCTGATCAACCAGTCTGACCAAGGATGGAACTGGATTGAACATTCCATTAACAAACGATGGGTTGGGGGAAATCTTACGATAACCAGTTGGAAGTTGAATCTTTTCCAAAAGAGAAGAATCCTCATCCATACGAGGAAAAAGGTGAGAATAATGATCACCTTCGCATAACATGCAAGGAAATTTGGCAGTTGTCTTCTTCTTACCAACCTTAATGTCACTAGTTGACGCGACATCACCATCATGTCCAATAGGGGACGATGACATGGAGGGACACATTTCTAAGACCTTCAGAATACCAGGGCAATCCCTCAGAAAGTGGTCACCCTTACAAAGACTGCAAGGGAATTTGGGTTTCAGATTCTTCGTTTTAATCTTGTTTACCTCATCAACACTCCCAATACGATTAATAGTATTTGGTTGCTTGGATCCAACATGTGATGTAGTTGGAGGCTTGGTCCCTTTCTGGTTCTTCTTCTCCTCTTTCCGTTTCTTCTTCTTCTTATCAACTTGGCTACTCGCTTTAGAGCTTTCACTAGGCGAAGAAGGAGAAAGGGAAAGTGATCTGGATTATTTTCAGCACGAAATGAGAGCGGAGATATAACAAAGAAATATTCAAAGATATTGCAAGAGAGACAACAATATAATAGAGATATAGAGGAAATATAACAAGAGCCACAGATATACAGTAATACACGATTTCTATTAATGAAATGAATGTACAGAGACTGTAAAAGTACAGAGTGAAAGACTCGCTAGAATGGTGGTAGCTTATCTCTGAGAAGAGATGTGACGGCTACTCGCATCTGTGAGAAGATGATTACAATGAGGCTCTGAAGGACTTTTTACAATAAGCAGGAATGCCAAAAACCCTAGACATCCAAAAACCTAACCCTGGGAGATGAAGCACCAAAAGTCATGTGGGCCCCGTTTGGGTAAGTTGGTGCATCAACTTCCCGGGGTCGTAACTTTTGCATACGATCTTCGTTTTAGGTGTATGATAGGTCGTTGGAAAGATCTATCTGAGAAATACAACTTTTGGGTGAGCAACATGATCTACAATCCATGTTGCTCCCTGTTTTCTCAAAAAACATCATTTAGGGCCTCAAAATGGCCCCGGAAGTTTAAAACTGCTAAAAATAGTAAATTACCAAAATTGCCAGAAACATGTTTTGGGCCAGTTGGAGAAGGTGGGTGGCCACCGATATCCACCTGGATCAATCCTCCATCCTTAGGAAGAAATGGTCTCCATTGCGTTGAGTTCCCGAGGGAGAGGGGAAAGCGATTGCTGAATCTGAATCTTGGTGATCTGCTTGCCTTGCTGGAGAAGTGGCATTGCTTAGCTTGTTGAAGGCTGCCACGAACTTGTGGCTGGAAA
>SNQJ01S0247964.1:0-13029 GCA_010110895.2 Picea sitchensis
TGTTTCCCCTCCATTGGTTGATTTATGTACCCTTGAAAAAGTGGTATCCCTGGTAGCTAACTTATTCCTTGTAGATCCTCGAGAGCATCTCTTACAAAGATTTACAATGTCTTCATAGGATTCCTTAGATATATCTCCCTTGCCAAGCATATTCAACATATCTAAAAAATCATCTCTAACTCCTTTTAGCAAAATAGTTTTTAGTATGTCCTTACTCACATCCGGATGTCCTAACCTTTGTATATTATACTGGAGTCACTCCACAAAATCTTCAAGGGTCTCATCCTCCTTCTGAGACATCTTAAATAGTTCCTTTCTCCGTTCCCTCGTTCGGCAGTAGTCTTGGTACTAGTTCAGGAAAAGCTTTCGCATTTGTCCCCATGTTGCAATATTCTCTCCTCCAAGGCTCATGAACCATCTTAACGTGTTACCCTTCAATGTAGCTGGAAACAATTTAAGCTTCTACGCAGTGGTAGTATAGTCATAGATTCTACACAGAATAAGAAATTCAAACAAAAACTCATTTGGATCCTCAGTAGATAATCCATGGAAATTTGGTAGGGCTGAGAGAGGTATGTTCTTCATAGGAGCTATCCCCCGTGTGGGAATATTAGTAATAGGAAAGACCAGGGTAGAGATAGTATTTTCATCATTTGTTTTATCTTCATTGTTCAGTGGATCCTCACAGTGGAACTCGTCTTCATTATCTCCTTGATTTTCCGTACGTTCTCTTTCTCTCCAATCAATACGGAAAGTGTCCCACTCCTCTTTAGTGACTATCTGTTTCTTGATTTGATAAAAAGCTTCTTCTAGCTTTTCCCTGTTCCGAGCTACACTTGCTTGATCTTAAATATTCTCCAGTGTTGCGTGATGACTTGTTGGTGACAAATATTCATCTTCAGCTTCAGCCCCTGATGAAAATGATGTTTCAAAATGCGGTAGTTCTGATGACTGAGGAATATGTCTTCTTGGAGGATTTGAAGGGTGAAAGATAGATCCCGAAGAAGAATCTGCTCTAGCTATAATCTCACCAACAAAGGTTGGCCTTCCCAGTGTAGGATTCCTTCCACCACGTCCTCTGGTGCCTGTAGGGTTAGTATTTTTGGGTATACGTCCTCTTGTTCCTCGATTCATGCAGACTACTCATTCCTAAGAAAAGAAAACTAATGTGCTTACAAGAATCTATAATTATCTTCCCCGGCAACGGCACCAAAATGTTGTGCACTTTAATTGTCTAAATAAATAGATAATTAAGGTGTTCAATATGAATTGTCAAACCCAAGGAAGTTTTGTTATTGCAAGATAATTGTGCACAGTCTATGCTAGATTATGAAAGCAAACACTAATCAAATTGCAGTAAGGTAARTTAACACTAAAAGAAACAGAATTGAAAATTTGAACACTAACACAAGKTGTTGACACAGTTGGAGTTCTAATCTATTGTTGCAGAATTGAAKTCACACTTGCATAATTGAAATCTAATTTCCAGRAGTAGAATTCGATGAGTGTATAAGAATCCTGGATTATCTAATCTATTCTAATTTTATATCTTACTCTTGCAGAAGGAAGTTCTRTGCTAATTATTGAAAGGAAGTCTACTTAATTGCAGAAAGGGAATTCACACTTCTATTTACTTTTGCTTCAAAAAAAAGATTTAATCTAATGCAGAAAAGGAATTAACTTTCAAAGCAATTCTCYAGCAGCATACAAAAATTGTTTCTAACTCTCATGAGACACAYTGATGTGCATTTAACAGAAAGGGATTGAACTGTAATAGCAAATGTATTCTAGCAATGCATAAACAGATAAATCACACAAATGTAAACAATCAAAGCAGTTAATCTAAAACTCACAACAGAGGGGAGTCTGTGAGGAAGGTGAGCCCTTTCCTTCTCCCTGAATCCACTCGAAAAGACTACAGTAGGTTGGAGAAACTCAAATCACTTCTTTATTAAATCGCCAAAATGTTCAGATACAAAATGCTTCACTTCACTCTATGTTCCACAGCTAATCTCTACTGCCTAATGGTTACAAAAGATATGTTATTTAAAGACAGATACATTCAATTGAAACAGACTCAGAATAGCCTTGAGAATCAGATATTCTCAAGTTGTTCGTATGATATAAAAGATCTGTTATCATCACAAAATCTGGAAATGATCTTGATCACCAGCGTGAGCCAAAACGTGTAACATCTTTGAGGATCTGTCTTTAGGATACGGATTTGAATGATATACCAGCTTGCAGGATCAGTGGAAATCTATTGCAGCAGTTGTAACATCTTCCAAGAAAGGTGTACAGTTGTTGTAGTCGTGTAACATCATGCAGAACTGGCGCATAGTTGTAACAACTGGTGTAACAACAGCGATCTTTCTTCAAGACTTGGTTGTTTTTCTTTAATCTACACATTTTGATCATTAGTTGAACATTTATGGGTAAAATATGAGAAACACTACCAATCAAACATGTTAAGTAAATAAGAATACAAAAGAAAGATCAATGATTCATACCTTGGGAAAAAGGTCTTAGAAAACATGATATTAGGCATTTTAGCATAGAAATGATAAGGTTGAATGAGAAAAAGATATAGTGAAAAGGAGACATTTCTAGATCCTAACAGTAATCATCAATGAAAGATACATAATATACCTACCCACTTAGTGAAGATGCCAACATCGATCCACATACTTTTGAATGCACGATGTCCAAAAATCCCTTGGCTCTGCTATAGCTATTGGGAAAGGAGTGCTTCACATTCTTGCCTTGTGCACATACTTTGCACACACTGTCTAGTTTTGCTTGGATTTATGGAAGACCTGTCACCATTTTTCTCACAACTGGAAGAGCTCTGTAGTGTAGGTGAGAAAATATCATATGCCATAGTTCACTGGGATTCACAATGTCATGAACCATTGCAAAGTCTGAATGTTCTTTTAATTTTTAGAGTCTTCCTTCTTCAACTACAATCACTATTTCATCATCAAGGGTCTCCCCTCTAGGACACATAAGAACTTGACCATCACTAAATGYTACTATAAATCCTTTCTTGTCTAATGTTGAAATTGAGAGAAGATTCTTTTTTAAACCTRGAMCATAGAGAACTTCCTTCATCTTCATTGGCTTTCCTAAGTTTAACTTGTAGGAAGCTTCTCCAACACCTTTGATTGGATATTGATAGTCATCAAACAATTTGACCTTGTGAGGTGAATATTTATGAATAAGTTTAGATAATGAGTCTTCATAGCCTTTCATGTCCTTGGAAGCACCACTGTCTATCAACCAAGTGTCACTCCCATGAGTAACAATACCTGTGAGGGATGAGATAAGAAGATAAACCCCATCACTTGATTCATCTTTCTTTGCAACCTTCTTGGGAGGCTCATCATCTTCAGTTTTGTGAGCTTCATGCCTCTTACTTCCTTTTGTAATCTTAATTTCCATAATGAGGGGGAAATCCCTAACAAAGTGTCCCAATTCCTAACAACAGTAACATCTGATCTTTGAGTTGTCTCTTTGACCCATATTAAATTTCTTAGGTAAAGAATGCTCCTTCTTGTTCTTTCCTTTCCTGGTGTGCACCGCTAGGGCTTGATCTTCATCTTCCATATTTTATTCTCTTGCATCTTTCCTAGCTTATTCATGGTTTCAATCTTCCCAAAGCCTACTAAACTTGGGAAGCTTATTTCTTGAAAAACTCCCTTGGATGAATGCATCCCATGACCTTAGGAGGACATTCAAGGTATTCATCTCCATCTCTTCTCCTTCTACTGAGTCAACAATGGCTTCCATCTGCTCCTTGATTTGATTCACTCTTGAGAAGTAGGAGTGAATGGTTTCTGAGTTCTGCATTTTCACATTCTTCAACTGATATCTTAGATTCATTCTTCAATTTATGTTGCTTACCTCAAACAGATGAGTTAAGGTGTCCATCATTTTCTTTGGAGAAGATAATGATGATATATGATGGATAAGGTGGTCCTTAATGGATTCTGCAATAATCCTTTTTGCTCTCACCATGTCCTTCTTATATTTTTCCTTGGCTTCATCTCCTTGAGGTTCTTGAACCTCTTCTATAATGAACTTATCCAATTCATGTTCTTCAAGAAGGAGGGTTACTCTGTACTTTCAGGCCCTAAAGTTATCGACTCCATATAGCTTCTCATCGATCTTTGTTCTAGTATTCATCCTGCCTTTTGATGGTCTTGTTTTTTCCAACAACTGTCTCTAGACTGAAAACGGCTCCCTTTTACGCTTCTAGATCTACAGCTGGATTTTATTCGGGCCTGCCCTGATACCATGTTGGAATTTTAAATTTTATAGTTACACAATTACAATTACTTAATCCAATAACAATTGTAGTAGTATCACTGAAAGATAGACAATCACAAATACAATAGAACACAAAGATTATCCTGGGAAACGCTCGTGGGGGAGAAAAACCCAGCAACCAAAATCCTCAATATAGATTCCTTCAATCAGTACAATGATGCACTATAGCTCTCCAAGAAATATCAATAACAAAACTCCAAAAGAACTAGTCTCCAAGAATTGTGTGCTAGACCTTTGTATGCACTCCAAGATGCACAAGAGAAGTGTGTGAGTGTGTCTCCAAATGAGAGGAACCTATCCTCTATTTATACACAACAATGTCTCTTGAAGAGACATGAATCTTGACCTAACTAACCCATAATAAGTAAAATACCAATAATATAATAATTTACGTTGAGCAGACTTGTACAATATAATTATAATAACCTTTTAAAGGTTTGACTAAAACAAATATACAAGAATATATTTCGTAGTTACACCAAAAATATTAACAAGAAATACATTTCGCATATACATCACTTGGCCAAAGCCATACATTATATATGCATTAAGGATTAATTAAACCGGGCTGGGATGTTACATTCCCCATCCCCTACAATTGTGCACCATCCTCGGTGCATAACACCATGCCAAAATATATATAGAAATTTACATCATAGTACTAAGAAATAAAATTCTACAATTTTACAACTCCAACAACAGTTCCAACCATAATCTCATGTTCCTCTCAACCCGTTGACCCAAATAATGTACCCCCTTCATTGTAGCCATGTCATCAGGTTGTACCATTCATTTGGAAGGCCCCCAAGCGTAGGTTGTCTAGGACTCTGTGATGTGGTTATATAACTCTAGTTGCCCAAATTGACAAAACTTTGTAAGTATTCCTCCCATGTAGTTTCTTCATGCTCCCATGTTGYGTATTTAGGACTGTAGTAGGTCCATTGAACCTACCATCCCTATGGATTTGTTCCTGAGCACTTTGAATTTCCGGTCCAAGATGCGTACTAGTTCCACCCAAAAATCCCCTTTGTGTTCCACCTAGATCACAGTCCAATCAATTATGTGGTTAGCGTCAGGCACATATTTCTTTAATAATGACACATGAAATACATTATACACTCTCATGGATGCACTAAATGTTATCATGCATGCAACTGGCCCTATATTTCCTAAGATATGAAAAGGTCCACAATATATTGTTGTCAACTTTAGGCAACTTCCCAATCTTAGTGAACTTCTCTTCGCTTTCACTTTTAAAAACACATGTTCGCCCACTTTAAAATATCTAATAACTTTGTTCTTCTTTGCATATATTTTACGTCTGTCCTGAGCAGCTTTTAAATTATGATTGATCTTTTTCAACTGCTCTTCCATTTCATTCAACAAATCAGGCCCAATAACAGCTTTGTCTTTTGGATTATCCCAACTCACTAGTGTGTTACACCTTTTTCCATTTAATATTCAAATGGGCTCATTTTCAATGAGGCTTGATACCCATTATTGTAAGAAAATTCCACTAAGTGGATATAATCTTCCCACTTTGATGGTTGGTCCATCACATACATACTAAGCATGTCCTCAATTATTTTGTTGGTCCTCTTTATTTTCCCTTCTTACTCTAGGTGATACGTTGTACTAAGATTTAGATTTGTCCCAAATAATTTGAGCAAACCTTTTTGAAAATTGGAAGTGAATTTTGGATCTTTGTTTGAAACAAGTTCCTTGGGAACTCCATGTAGCTTGGAAAAATCCTTCATGTAGATTTATGTGATATTTGTTTCCTTATGTGTTGTCTTCACTAGAATAAAATGTGTTGCCTTAGTCAATTTATCCACTACTACCATGATGGAATCATGATGCTTCATTGTTCTAGGCATCTTAGTAATAAAATCCATTGTGACTAGTTTCCACTTCCATTATGGAATGGGAAATGGCTGCAATAACTGACCTGGATTTATATGTTTTGTCTTCACCTTCTATCATTATAGACACCTCTCTATATAATTAGGCACTTCTTTCTTCATTCCTAACCAAAAGTATTGGATTTTTATTGCTACCATTGACTTATGATATTCTAGGTACCCAGCATATGGAACATTGTGCATTTCCCTCATCACTGTATTTTTCAGCTCACAGGAATTCGACACATACACTTTTCCTTTCTGCATGAGGATTCCATCTTATTTTAGCTCAAAGTCTTTAAACTTATGCTGAAAATTACCTTGTTGTAATGTTTCTTTTATTTTCTAGTAGTTTTGATCTGAATTTGTTGTTGCAATAATTTTATCTTTTAGTTCAATCATGTACATGCTAATGGCTGCAATATGCATGTCATGCACTCTTTTGTTGAGTGCATCATCCACTTGATTTTGTTTTCCCTATATGTGTTTAATTTCAAAGTCATGTTCGCTAAGGAATTCCAACCATCCAGTTTGTCTGGAATTTAATATGGGTTGTCCAAACAAATGTTTCAGACTATAGTGGTCTGTCCTTACCTCAAATTTCCTCCCCATGAGGTGATTTCTCTGTTGAGGCAAAGATATGAATTATCTTACTCAAGCATTTTTTAATCTTTCCTGGCTAAGACAAGATAGTCGGGAATACCACCCTATGTTTTATAGCCTCAAAAATATTTTCCCAATCCACAAGTATTAATTACAAGGGTTTAGGATGATTTTTGTTTATGAAAATAATGTTGCAAAATAACATAAACAAATTTATATAATTTTCAAAAAAATACACAAATTACAAAAAGTAACTGTGGAGATCAAAAAGAAAAAGTAACCAAGTCATAGATACACACAAATAAGATAGAATAGCAATCTTCTTTATTTCATTCCAAGAAATCAAAAGTATCTTTCTCTTTACAAAATCCCTATGAGGGAATGGACCAAAGTCTAATTTAGATATCCCCGATGAAAACCATACAAAAGGACTCTAACAAGAAGTAAAAAATTGAACTTTGTAATCTAGATCAGCTTGCCACATACGGCTTCTAATTTGACTCTGCACAATATCATTTATCAACTATGAAACTTAATCCATAAACAGACAAGTATACACAGACTATCAAAGATAGATAAACACCTTTAAAACAAGCATCTGAATGATTTGGTTCAGTTCTGAACCTTGTTGTCTACAATAGGACCCTGTTGTCAAAAAGAGAATTAGGCTCCGAATGAACTCAATAATGAATGAAAAATGAAACTATCTCATGAAAACAAAAGAGCAAACCTTAGTATTGTTTTCTCCTTCTATTCTCCCCTTGTTCTTCCTTCTCATTTGGCTTTTATGCATTCCAAATAAGTTGAAGTAATTCAACTACTTTCTTTAGTTAAGTTAGTTGAACTTAACTGATTTTAGTTTAGGAGAAATAATAATAATAGTTAAGGGTCTTTATTTAATAATAACTAAGTAGGTGGGACCCCTTGTGACTCCCTTCTTCTATTCTTTTCAAAAATAAACACAATTAGATAATCATTTAAACACATGTTGCCTTGTAGCTCCCATAAATACTTCCAAAAAATGAATATTAAATATCAAAAATAATTCAAATCATATCCAAAAATATGTAAATAACCACATTATCCAAAAAAATAGCTTCTTGTCCAAAACTCTCTACAGACCATTGTCTTCAACAACTCAATCATAAACACATAAATTAAAATCCATACTTGCCACTTTGAGAGGCAATCTTTCTTCTATCATTGTTGTCCCCTTTGGAATTCCCGGAAGTAGCCTTTAGTTGATTCTAACCTTGAGGCTTTGTCTCACTAATAACATGGGAACAATCATCCTTTAGATGCATATAGGAGGACACTAATTTTGAAGAGTCATTTGAAGGAGAGGAAGGGGAGGCAACAGCTTTACATTTTATTGCACATGGGCAACATCAGTTTTAATCCTTTTACTAGCATGAGAGGATTGAATAGGTGAATCCATAGGGGCAATTTGAACATTAGGATTTACAAGTGGAGGAGGAGGTAATGAAAAATTAGGCCAGCCATGATGGTGAGAGACTATCGAATTGACAATCTCTTGTCATCCATCATTTGCAAGGACTTCTGGGTGCAAGGACACATGAGGAAGCACGAGAATACCAAGGATTTTTTTAGGTTTGAAGGGAGGTCTCTATGGTATAGGTTGTACTATTCCTTGGCCAATATAGTTGAAGAACCCATCTTGAAACAGTTGGTTCAAATCCTGGGGGTCAACATCAAAATGAATAGATAATCTAGGCCTTCTAGGCCCTCTGTTCCAGTTACCTCTTCCTCTATTATTTATGCCATGGATTACCCTTCCAAAGAAACTCATCATGTATGCAGCAATTCATCAGTAACTAACCCTTAACAGGACATACATGACATTCTGCTCGCATGAAAGAAATTTTTTCTTAGAAATTGACATGAGACTCATGCAAATCAATCCATAATAAATTATTTAATAATTACCAAGTGAGCAGGGGGTGGATAGGGTTCATGGGACATCTGGAAGGATTGTAATGAGACAAAAAATGGTAGCATGACAGGGTACAAATACATGAGTACTGCTCAACAATTCATTAAATAATTTAATTGTTCAATCAATACCAAAAATATTAGTTGCCACCTATTTCTGTGTCATATATTTTTTCACTATTATACAGAGTTTTTAATTTATTTTATAGAACAGGGCATGTAAAAATGAAATTAGGATTATGAGGGGGGTATAATGAGCAAAAAAGTGATAGTATGAGAGGGAATAAAATATGGATATTGTTCATAAAAATAAATCAAATCAAACAACAACCATAACTCTATTCAGACCTCATAATCCAAAAAGCATCCACTTTTAAAACCAAACCCATTTAATTGTCACTTATTTACAGATTTTTTATTGAATTCAAACAAAACAATTCATATTCCCAAAATACTCAATCATAGCAGCCTTTGCATCCATAAAACTTATACAATATTCATAATAACATCATTGCCATTTTATAATAACATTATAACCCTTTGAGCCACAGTCTTTCATATTCCAATGTTAAACCTCTTTTCCTTTTAAAAGTAGTAGAAGACGCACAGTGATCTTCAACCATTTATAACCAATTCTTGTTCTTTAAAATCAAATAAGAATGTGCACAGTATTAACCATTATTTACAATTGTTTGCCTTAATCAATTGGGAGTTAAAACTCATAATCGGGCCCGAATACAATCACACACAAGTATTCTTCAAAAATGATCAACATAAGTATTGATACGAAATAGCATTTAACCAATAACATGCAACTTTGAGCCAAAGCCTCCCTTAAATTAAACCTGTATAGACTTATTTTAAAATAAATGCCCAACAAGAGTCAGAGCCAAATCATGTCTGAGGAGGAACAGAACCAAGTCGTGTCTAGTAGACCAAGCACACACAGGTGTCTCATTTACTCTTGACAGGAATGAAACGAGACCAAGATCATGTTTAGGGTTTAACATAGCAAATGGAAGTAAGAACAAATAGCTTGACCAAATGAATAATTCTTCAGGAACACGAATAAATCGCTCCCTTTAAAATTTTACCACAAAGAATTAACAACAAATGGCTCAATCAAGGGATATTCTTTGAAGAAACAGACAGCTCGTGCTCCTTTTAAAATCACCACAGACACATAACCTTTAACCAATAATCTTGGCAGTGAGGGTTACCAAAACATAACAGTCATCCACCTCCAACAGAGACGAGTGGAAGTGAATTATTAAAAACATTCTGAGGACAATGCCCGAGCACAACCCGTGGCCAACCAAAAACATATACAAGCTTCCATTTAAATTTTTGGGTAATACCAAACCCGACTGTGCAATGCTTTCCAGCACAGCGATAATGAGGGCAATGCCATGATAAATGACAGCTCGGGGCTCGGCCAAAACATGTCAAGAACATTACAACTCTTAACATCCTTCTTTGCAACCCGGAGGAATGAAACATATCATCCACCGAGATGAAAAGGAGTGACAAAACTTAACACCAAGACTGGTTTTGAAACCCATGCGCCAAAAATTAGAGCTTTGCTAAACCATAATCATAATTTTCCACAGAGAACCATAACAAAACCCAAAACTGACCGAACGTGTTTTTAACTAATAAACCAATGCACGGGATACACACAGCAAGGAATAACCATTCCTTTTATTTAAAATTCCAATAGTCTAGAGTATTCACAGAAGAAACCATAAGCACAACACTGATACACAGTCGAAAAACTTAATAAAAACACAGACCTCAAGCAATTCTGAGCCAAAATCAATTCATAATGCAGAGGAATCATCATGGATGGAAAATAAAGGAACCATACCTGGAAAAGATTGTTTGAGGGAGAGATTTGGACTACAATCTTCTTTCACAACCAAAAATCGTGGAGCATCAACAACCTCCATAGCCAAAAAAACAAATGCAAGTATGGCTAGGGTGACAGGATCGAGGGTTGTTTGAGTGGCGTGCATTAAATGCACGTCGCTTCCTTCCCCAACCTCATTCAATTAACGTACAAGCCAGCGAATCCACCATTAAATCAAACAAATATCCCATTGCTATATCCATTACATAGTGTGCCACCCTACGTCATGTCAAAATATTTTAAAAACAACCATATGTTATAATGTTACCATATATGCCTCACACATAACTTTTAATCAAAGCGCATAAGTCTAGCAACAAGGGTCTATACACCCTTCTTTTGTCACAATTACATGTAACCTTAAGGCTTTTACATAGTCTTTTTTTTTCTTTTGTTTAAGCTCCCATATCATCCTTTTGTAAAAAATCATATGTAAAATAATCAATCGATGTTTAATGCATAAACACAAAACATGTAAAAATAATCCTTTTATCCATAGTACAACCATAAGTTGTGAGTGACCATCAAAACCATCTAGCCATACCACAATCAACCAATCATATTATGTTGCCATAATGATTAAAACCATCAATTGAATCATCAATTGTAGAAAACTATGTTATTGTCATCACAATAGCAACAAGATATGAGTTCATCATATCCATCAGAGCACCACTAGTCTACAAGGGGGTCCCACCTACTAGTTTATTATTATTATTATAAATAAATAATAGATCTTGGCAATCATTTCCGAGCAGTATTAATCATTGCATTTTTAAACTTCAACAAACTGGAGACTCTATAGGGAAATATGTTTCCAACAGATTAAGAACTCGGATTGTCTGGTTTCGTAGACTAGGTGAACTTCAGATCAAGGAAATAGACATCAGAATGATTATGCAACAAAGGGAAGTGAGCGGTTTAAGGAAAAAATGATTTGGTATTTTGGGAATAACTCGTAGAAAGTGTTACGTATGAGGGGGCTTATCCTTGTATGCATAATCATTTGATTAATCATAATGAAAGAATTCTTGGCTTCAAGGAGAAAATTTTTATGGTGTGCTCTTTTGAATCTCAGAGCGGAGGGAAGAAAAGGGAAGTAGAAATAGGGACAAAAACCAACTATCTTAACTAACAACAGTACTGAAGAAGATAGAAATTTCAATGATGTCTTCAAGGGGGGACATCATAACAGTTGTGTAACCTGGTTGTTATTGATTAACAATATTTGCAGAATAGCATCGTTGTGGCAAAACTGATCCAAAATTTTATTTCTGACAAGAAAAGAAGTCAATAAAAGAAATAAAACAGTAGAAACGAAATAGGAGAAAGTAATAACAGCAAAGCAAAATCAAAGAAATGAAACAAAACTATAATAAAGGAATAATTCCATACAGCATTTAAACTTTCAAGTTAGTTCCACATAGTGTTTTAAGTGCGAATCGTTGGTGTTATACAAAAACAATCACTCTTCCAAGTCCTTTAGAATATAAGAATTTGTGCCTAGGACAAAAGCAATTTTAAAAGGCCCCAGCCATAACTTTTGAAACTTTGAATGCCTTCCTCTATCAGCATGAGTTGAATCCCACAAGAAGAGTTTCTCATTAACCTTAAATTTGACAGGATTTTCACTTTTATTGAAATATATTTTAACAGTTTGTTGTCTTCTCTTTATGTTATCCAAGGAAAACGTCCTTTGTTCCTCTAAAGCCAAGAGTGCATTTATCCTTTGAGAGATATTGGAAGAATTTAATTCTTCAACCTGTAGCATCAGCCTTAGAGAAGAAAGTTCTAGCTTGGTAGGTAGAATGGCTTCTTGACCATAAACAAGCTGAAAGGGAGTACAACCAGTGCTCACCTTGGTGGTAGTGCGATCTGCCCAAAGGGCGTAAGTGAGGAGAGTGTGCCATTGATGAGGCTTATCTTCAATGAGCCTCTTGATAATTCTAACCATATTTTTGTTAGTAGACTCGGCTTGCCCATTTCCTTGAGGATAATAATTTGATGAGGTAAAAAATTTAACCCCCAGTTTAGCTAGAAACTGAGTCATCTTAGCAGGAATAAAAGTGGGACCGTTGTTTGTAATAATTTCCAAAGGAAGGCCAAATCTGGAGAAAATATTGCTTTCAAGGAAATAAATCACCTGCTCATCCTGCAAATGCTTAAGTGGGACAGCTTCAGTCAATTTCGTAAAATAGTTTGTGGTTGTCAAGATAAAAACTTTCCCTACTGAACATGGAGGATTAATAGGACCAATAAAGTTGAGACCCCCTTTTCAAAAAGGAAATTCAAGGAGGACAGGTTCTAAAGGCATGGAAGAAAGACATTGTTTCC
>SNQJ01S0247965.1:0-13029 GCA_010110895.2 Picea sitchensis
CATATATAAGAAGGTTATAATGAACAAATATGACACATACCATGATACCTCGGACCAATTACCTCATGGAGCAAGAGTCCTCTCTGATGCAAGCCCAGGCCAGTAGTGATGGGGCTAGTACTGCTGACAGGACGAGTCTGGCTGAGAAGAAAGAAAATGGGCCCTCCAGGGCCATGCTCAAGTCACTCCTGCTCTCGATACTCCATGTCTAGGACCATGTGGGCCTCGAGACATGATCTCCTAGTTATCCCTAGATATCGAGGATAACAAATACGATGGTTTTCAATGGTTATGTGATAATTCATTTGATTAAAATCTTTTTTGGATATGCACTGTTATGATTTGAATAGGCATCGTTGATTATATAGCCGACATTATAGTTTTTCATGGTCCCAAATTACTACACCACCCTCGCACGCATAAGCATTAACGCTCTGTCTTGCATTTCGGGTTGCCTTTACCTATTTTGGGGAAGCTGCGGGAAAAATGGTTCTGTGTCTACCCTGTCAAACCCCCTCGCCGATTACGTTGTTGATCCTGTGCTATTTGCTATGGCTCCTGTAGTGCGAATCGAGCCTAACGATGTCCAAATTATGTTGTTATTTGATAACGCCCGAGAGGACCTAGAGAGGAATGGTTGGTTGGTTTTTATTGAGAAGTTCGAGGGTTTCAACCTCACAGTCGCTCAACAAATTGCACTTACATTCGATGGATGCAGGGCCAAAGTTGGGGACATCCAACTCGAATTGAACAAGGATTTCCTTAGCTCAGCCACTGGTCTGCCAGCCAAAGGGTAGAAATGGTTTAAAATTCGAAGGTTGATGAAGTACCATGGCCATTGTTGTTTACCTCAAGGAAAATCAACAGTTGCAACAAAGGTATGCCAGTTACAGCTCTTAAGTCTAGGTGGCATGATTTGTTGGCCATTATCAAGCAATTCATTACATGCGAGGGTAGATATGGTTTAGTTTTCCTATACCACCTCTGACTGCTCTTGAGTTTCATAGATTTTCCTTTAAATATGCCACATTTCCTCCTTCGGAGTTTATATAAAATGGATAAACGTTTCAAGAGGGAGAAAGCCGACTCCAGCCTCTTCCACCACTGTTTAATTAAAATTATTATAGTTCATCATTTGAGGTTGAGTGGTGACTATTGGAAAGATTTCTTGTTGAGGAATGGCTTTGCCAGTCCTGAAATTGGACAAGTTGACAAAATCGTGGTCATTGAAACCCTTGTCGGGCTTGTCATGCCCCCTCCTACACTCTTACCCTCTCTTGAACCCTCGACCTACCCAAACCCTACCCAAAACGATGCCCTGCCTGATTCATGCCTTAAAGATGGCGGTAAGCCTGTTAAGAGGATTCCAAGGAAAAAGGGTAAGGGTAACAACGATGTCAATTGCAAGGGTAAGAAGGTTGTGCGATGGGTATCAAGGTGTGCTCGCAATAAACCTAAACAAAACACAGACCAACAACCAATCCTGTTGAGTGAAGATTCTGATTCCGAAATCAAGCGGTTTCTAACCGAGGAGTATCCATACTCACACGGCCTTTGTTCAGTTAAGCCCTACGAATATGTGACGAACCTCCCATCGTGCCTTAGAGATGACCCCAACTTCCTCGGGATCAAAATCGACAGTGGAACTGCTGGTAAATTAAGAGATTCTTCACCTGTAATTACACAGCCTGATCAACCACAGTGCAATGAATGCAACTCTTGGCTCGACCGATATTATACAGACGTCCCTTTGCTCCAATCCCGAATCAAGTCCTTGGAGGACCGAGTAAATGTGTTAACCAAAGAAAATGACAGACTACAATTTAACGATAAAAGGCAGAAGAACACAGGCTCTGTCGTTTTCAAAAATGTAGAGGCGGCCACTGCCATTATTAATTCAAAAATAGCCTGATCGAATCGAATCCCTGAAACTGATGTATGGTGTTTCAAAAGTGATTTTAAAATGATTTTGTTTGCTCAATCGCGTCTATTTTTGTTATGATTGAATTGATACAATATGATTCTATTTGTAAATAATAACTAGCTACAGAATCATGAGATTCTGTAGCTAGTCATAAAAATTTGAATTTTTGTTGATTTTACAACTAAACACAATTTGAAATCGTGTATTTTTGTGCATTTTCAGGTACACACGAATTTCAAAGGAAATTGGATCGACTGTGGCATCTTTGAACATGCTTTTTTTTTACATAGTTTTGGATTGCGCTGTTAGTTTTAGATAGGAACAGGAGTTTGGGAGATTGTATTCCCATAATTTTTGCAACAACTTTGATAATTCCCACATGAATGTTTTGATCCTGTGGCCTTTATATATGTATTATTTTTGTAAGCAAAGACCATCGTTGCTTGGGAGAAGAGAATATGGATTGATGATTATTCAGATTCGAATGAAAGTAGAGGTTTGTACGGCTTTAGCATTAATATATCATACTTTTGTTCAAGTTTTTGTGCATTTCAATTTGTAATCAAATTATTGACTAGTTTAGATATCATAATTTGCTACAGGTTGATGTGATGGGATTTAAATAGTGTCCATATTTGATGTCTCTCATTTTACATACAACAATTATCTTGTTTCAATTTAATGAACAGAGGGTTAATCTTCTTTATTAAATGAGCAGTTATATACAAATCTTTGCAGTGAGATTTATCTTAGTGCAATCATTTGTAAATTATAAGATTGTCGTTGCTGCATCCTTTACATGTTCTATCGTTAGCATTCAAAAGCATTGTTGCTTCGTGTTTATGCGAAGTATTGGAAAATCTGGTGCGGGTTGGCCTCATCGAACAGTGAACGCAGATGCCTATGTACAGGACAAGTAGGAGATGATAATTTTAAGTCAGTTTGCTATTTTATTTTAATAGTTCAATTAATATAAGAATTCTCTGTAGTTTAGATAGATATATAATACAGATTGTTATTTTTATTTCTTAGTTAGATAGCTATCATTTCATTTATTTTTCATAAAAGTTATAAAAATAAAAAATACTAGCTTCGCTGTCATAAGATAATTCATATATGATTTTGCAGATTTCGATGAAAATTTGCATCTTGTGAATACTGTACATATGATAGAGAGTTAAATATATCAATACAATGTACATTTAATAAGTAGGATTACTATTTTGTTAATATTAATTAGCGAACTGTGAATATATATTAGATACTATATAGGTTGCAGTAGCTGTTTTTCACTTAGATTAGTTTCTTTAGATTAGTTTTTTTTACTTTCCTAGGACTTAGATCGGCCAACGGAGCCGCTAAACCCATCGGAGTGGATTAATCTAAATGGCTTGGGTTATTTAGACAACCCTGGACCGGATTCACTCCTCCAGTTGACGAGCGGTCAATTTTTCCCGTCAACAAATGGCATTAGAAGGAGGGCCTGAAAATTATTGATGGCATGAGGCGGTCGTAAGACTCCTCCACCACCCAACCTCTCACCTATAGTGACAAGAAGTCATTCAAACGACAACATCGTCCCTGAAACAAAAACCACATCAAACGACGATCTATGGATCACAGTTGAACCAGTAACCCCAAATCCTACAGGTGGTCACATACAAGAGATTGTCCGCCAATCTCTCATAAGAACACATAGTGACTTCGCCCATTTAATGAAACCAAATTGACCTTTGGACCAACCATTAGATTTCTATGATATCAGAGAACAACTTGGAGGCACTAACCTCACTTTAAATCCTATAGATCCAATCCTCACTCCTGCAGCAGGAGGATCTGGTATACCACCCTCACCACCTCCATCATCCCCTTCTTCTTCTGGAGAAGAATCCTCTGATAAAGGCAGTTCTTCATCCCAGCCTTCGACACTGCCCACACCAATGGCCAACAAGAACAATCATGCTATACCCTGGCTCGACCAAGATGTAGTAGCCATACCTGGGCCTCAGCATCCCTTACCCAAACATCCGAAGAAGTGGCTCCCCAAGTTTGACCCGGACTCTCAACAGATCACCGAAGATCACATTAAAAAGTTTATGTTAGCCATTAGACTCCGTAATGTTGAGCACGAAGACGTAGTCTGTAGATTGTTCCCCTATACTTTCGAGGGCAATGTCTCTACCTAGTACTTTGCCCAGCAGCCCCATACCATCGTGTCATGGGAGAAGTTTGAACCCTGCTTTCTTGAGAATTTTGGAGATGATAAGTCCCCAGAAGTTCTAGTCATGGAGATTTCTAGTTTAAGAATGAACCCCAAAGAGAAAATCAAAGACTTTAACCAAATATTCTTAACACTAAAGAACTGAATCCCTACGGATTCGATGCCTGCTAAGAATCTTATCATAGCATATTATACGAAAGCCTTACATCAAAGTATAGCCATTTGGGTAAAGAGATCCAAGAAATCCACGTTGTTAGAGGCCTTTGAAGAGGCCAATCAGATTGAGAAAGACATCCTCAACTTAAAAGACACTACTAGCAATGAAACAGAGACTAGTTCATATTCCGAAAAGAAAATCGAAATCCTCCCTAGACCTGCCCAAAACAAAACGCAACCTGAAAGTTCAGATCTAGAAAACTTAACAAAAGTTGTTCAAAAAATGTCAAATCAAGTTATAGATTTGAAAAGGACAGTCGAAGAAGCTTCTTCGAGCAAAGGGCCTTACAAACCCCCGTTTAGGAAGCCTTTTCCCACCAACCGACCTAATTCAAATACCGAAGGCTTAAATCTTGAAAGCCTACAATTCACTAGTCAAACGATTCTAGAAGCCCAGGATAACTTGATGCCCCCTGAGATTCCTGAGGAAGTAGTTGAACAAGAGATAGTTGAAGAAGATGAATCTTCTCCGAACATTTTTGGACACTTCTCGGATTGCATTTTTCAAGCTAATTTCGAGACAGTACATCCCTACAATACTAGGAGTAAGACAACAAACAAAACTTCTTCCAAAAACACTACGAGTTTACCCCCAAAATAGTCTAGAACAACTGAGACTAAACATAATTATGCGAACCCAAGCTTAGATTATGATTTAGTTGAAGATCTAAAAAAGTTAAGGCCTGACATTTATGTTTATGAATTATTAAAATTTCCATTTCTGCTACAAAAAATGTTACAGAATATCGCAGAGAATAGCAAAAGTGACAATTCAATCAGTAACAAAGTTTTTCAGAATAACCCAAAAGTTCCTCAGAAGGTCTCCGCTAAGAATAATTCTGATCCTCATGAGAAGAGAGACCTTCCTATAAATAATGTAACAAATGTAGCTTTAGAGGTTGTGAGTAAAAATCCACAAGCTTCCACCATTAGTACTCGCAGAAACGTCCCTCCATTTTTGTTAACTTTTGAAATCTTTAATAGGAATGTGCACAATTGTATGGTAGATTCAGGAGCGTCTTCCAATGTAATGCCATGTTCTGTGTGTCAGAAGATTAATGTTGAAGTTGAACCATCCACCTTAAAGATCATCCAACTTGATCAAACTAGTGTTAAGGTTATAGGCGAATTAAGGAATGTGCTTATAAGATTATCATCTAACCCCAAAGTTTATTAAGTGATTGATATTATTGTTGTGGATATTCCAAAAGTTTATGGTTTTTTTTTAAGCAGAGACTGGTTAGAGCAGCTACACGGCTATTTCACGACAGATTGGTCTCACTTGTGGCTGCCCGAGAATGGAAATCCCAACAAAATCAAGGTAAATCGTGAACGTTACCTAAAGTTCACAGTGACAGATTTAAATGATCCCAATGAACCATTTACACCTTCTGTCGATTCACCCGAAATACAAGGGATGGATACCTTTTTTAGCAATTTCATGGCCGAGACTTCCACCATCACTAACCCGGAACAACAGTCTGAGATTGTGGCATATATGCAGCCAATATTTTCTACCCAATGGTCTCATGCACCCGACAAAAATCGAATATGGTCTCTTTACTTTGACGGGTCAAAGTCCAAGGAAGGAGTTGGTGCGGGCTACGTTATTATTGATCCAACAGATAACAAAACCCTGATTGCATGCAGGTTAGAGTTTGAATGTACAAACAACACAACAGAATATGAGGCTTTATTGCAAGGCCTCAGGAAAGCATTAGATATGAACATTCAAAATTTGACTGTCTTTGGCGATTAGGAAATTATGGTTAGACAGGTAAAAGATTCTATCCACAGTTTGTCTCCGCATCTTAAAAGCTACCAATCTGAGGTATGGAATTTGATGAATAATTTTTCTTCTTTTAACCTAAATTCTATTCCTAGATTGAATAATTCGGAAGCCGATTTATTAGCTAACGTAGCTTCGAAACTCTTTCCTGCAGAAGTCTTGTCCCCGAATGCATTCTCCGTCGAACTGTTGTTCAGGCCATCCGTTCTCGACAACATCACGAATTGGAGAGTCTTCGACGACGATCAACAAATTATTATTTTCCTGCATATGGAAGAAACTTTCCAAGGCTCAGTGATCGACGAATGCACTCATGACGAGAATCTTCGCGATTTCACGGTAATACCAGATCCGAGATCTCCTGAATCTTCATAATACATGGTAAATTCTATCCCTAAATCTGTAGTTAGATTAGAAATTTTTTATGATCTTCAAGACAAATTCAAAAAATTGGTCAATTGTAAAACAAATAGTTCCTCTTTATCGTATGAAAAAGTAAACTTGGGAACTAATGACAATCCACAGTGCATTAATTTAGGGGTGGGGTGTTCTGAACAAGAGAAAACGACGTTTATTAAATTGTTTAAGGAATTCAAAGATGTTTTTGCATGGACGTATGACGACCTAAAAACCTTTGATCCTAACATCATACAACACGTCATTCCTATGAAACCCCAAACCTTTCCATTTCAACAAAAGTTAAGAAAAATGCACCCTAAGCTCGAACCGACCGTCAAAAAAGAATTAAATAAACTCTTGAATGCTAAGATAATTTTCCCAGTTAGGCACACGCAATGAGTCTCTAATCTAGTCCATGTCCAGAAGAAGAGTGGTGAAATCCGACTATGCGTTGATTTCTGAAACCTTAATCGAGCGTCTAATAAAGAAAACTACCCTGTCCCACCCATGGAACAGATCCTTCAACAGGTATCTAGTTCTGAAAGATTATCCTTATTGGATGGTTTTTCAGGGTATAACCAAGTCCTAATGTCTCCTCCATACCAACTTAAAACTACCTTCCGCACTCCATGGGGCACCTACACTTATAGGAAAATGCCCTTTGGACTCATTAATGCTGGTGCCACTTTCCAGAGAGCGATGGACATCACTTTCTGAGGCTTAATCAATCAATCTGTCGTAGTTTACCTAGATGATGTTACTGTATTCTCGAAAGACAAAGATGATCATCTAGCTCATTTGAGATCCGTTCTACAACGATGTCGTAAGTACGACATTTCCTTGAATTCTGAAAAATCTATCTTCGCAGTAAAACAAGGTAAGCTCTTAGGATTTATTGTATCAAGCAAAGGGATGATTATCGACCCTGAAAGGACTCAAGTCATCTCGAAACTCCCCCATCCCTCGTCAAAAAAGTCTATGTAGTCTTTTTTAGGCCAGATAAACTTTGTCAAGAGATTCGTCCCCAGTTTTTCAGAAATGGTGAGACCTTTACAAAATTTAATAAAAAAGGACGCACAATACCATTGGGGACCCTTAGAAAACCAAGCTTTTAATTCAATAAAAAAGGCCATAATAGATGCTCCTTCTCTGATGAGCCCCGACTTTTCGCAAGACTTCACTCTCTACACATTCGCTTCTGACCGCTCCTACGCTATTGTCCTAACTCAAAAGAACGCTGAAAATAATGAAGTCCCAATTGCCTTTATGAGATGAGCTTTCAAAGGTGTAGAACTTAATTACCCAGCAGTAGATCAGAAAGCCTATGCTATTTTTAAAGTAGTAAAGCACTTCCGATCTTATCTTTTGAAATCTAGGACAAAAATTATTGTTCCCTACCCAACCGTCAGAAATCTGTTAGTACAGAAAGAACTAGGTGAAAAGAGGGTGAACTGGGTCACCTCCTTACAAGAGTATGACATAGAAATCACCCTAGCACAAATAGTGAGAGGCCAAGGGATATGCAAGTTAGTCGCTGACTTAGCGGCAGGACAACAAGAGGAAAACGATGTGTCAAACCCAGGACAACACTACCAAAATTCAATCTGCTGTGCACAAAACCTTGTTAGTCCTTGGTATGATGATACAAAATTCTGTCTTGAACATGGGTCATCCCCCTGTCACCTGGATCCCACTAAAAGAAGAGCGCTAAGATTGAAATCTGCCTTCTTTCAGTTGATTAATGGTATTCTGTTTCGTCAAAATTTTGATGGAGTACTAATGCGCTGTCTTGAGAAAGATGAAGCAGAAAAGGTCTTATTAGAATTGCACGCAGGAGAAGCTGGTGGGCATTTTGGTGGGGATACCATTGCCCATAAAGTATTAAGAGAAGGTTACTACTGGCCTACACTTTTTAGAGATGCTCATGCCTTGTGTCACAAGTGTATTATTTGTCAAAAAGCATCCGTGCAGATACAGAAACCAGCCTTTCCTTTGCAGCTTGTTTTAGTAGACTCCCCTTTTCAGCAGTGGGGTCTTGATATTATAGGTCCAATCAATCTGCCATCCTCACAGCAGCATAAGTTTATCATAACAAACACAGATTACTTCACCAGGTGGTCTGAAGCTGCCCCATTAAGAGCTGTAAATACCAGTCAGGTAATTGCCTTTTTAAATTCGAATATTATCACTCGTTTTGGTATCCCTGACTGTTTAGTATTTGATAACGCTTCCTATTTTTCATCTCTTGAGATGAGTGAGTTCGCTCTAGAAAAAGAAATTAAATTAAAATATTATGCCAGCTATTACCCTCAATGCAATGGATTGGTAGAATCAACTAATAAGAATCTGATTAAAATCATCAAGAGGACGGTATCTGAAAATCAAAAAAATTGGCATAATGCACTGTTAAACGCAATCTGGGCTGATAGAGTAACTCCAAAAACTACTGTGGGTAACTCTCCCTTGTTTCTCGTCTATGGCAGAGAGGCAATTCTGCCACCACATATTCTTCTTCCCTCACTGCAGCTATCATAGAAAATACAAGAAGAGAACTGCCCCCCTTTGGAGAATCGAATTAACGCATTATTAAAACTAGAAGAGGTAAGGGCTCAAGCAAAACGAAAATTGGATCAACATCAACTTGTAGTTAAAATATGGTTTGATTCCAACTCTGCCTCTAACAAGAACTTTGAAGTAGGTGACCTTGTCCTAAAATGGGAAAAACCACATGAGGGAAAGGGAGAGCATACGAAGTTTCAGAACTTATGGCTAGGACCGTTTTTAATTGCTAAGAAATTGGGTCCCATCTCTTTCAGATTACAGAGACTAGAGGGACAGCCAGACACCTATCCGGCGAATGGCCAAGCTCTAAAAAGGTATTTTTCTTAATGACAACCCTGTGTACACTGTGTAAATATTTTTCCTTTGTTTGCTTTTCATTTTCTTTTGTTGTTTTGGTTTTGATTTCTCCCTTACTCTTATCAGTTTTTACTTTTGAAATACATATACCTGCATCATGAACTGTTCAGATTAAGAGAACAATTTTTTTTTTCCTCTGAAATGACTGCTGAAACTTTGTTTAAAAATCAATTATGATATGCTTCTGAAATTTACAGCCATGTTAAATAAAGTTTGTTGTTTGAAAGGAGTTTATTGATTTCAATCTGTAATTGAAGCCTATCATGATCATCCATTTTCTTCTTACACTGCCCCTATTCCTTAAGATAACAACTCAGAAGATGTTTCCCTGCCTCCGAGGCCGGTTTATTAACAAACTATCTCTAGATCTTAATGAAGGGAAGTTTAATTTTTTTTTCTCAAGGTCTATAATTTATTAAAATATCTCCAAAATATCATAATTTTCAGCGTCACCCCACTCAATTATATATCTTTAAAAAACAAATAAATCATTAAAGATCTGTGGGAAGTGCTTGTAAACCCCTCGGGATACTGAACAGGTCTGCTGGCAGTGCGTAAATGCATGCATTATGCCAAGATAACTTCGTCGGAGTACTGAACAGATGTCGGGTATATGAGAGTTTGCAAATATGGTATCTCTTGACCTTAAAATGTCCTTCATTCTGATCTGGAACTTCCTGGCAGGATATGGATATTGGAGTGGGTTAAATGGAAACCCTATCGAGGCTATGGACGCATGCTGGCAGCAGTGGCTCTGTCAACAGTATTGGAGATTTTATCCTTAATATCGTGACTCGCTTTTGTTAAGACTGTTATCAGTTTTCATCTTTTAAAATAACCAACTAGAATTTTTATGATTGATGATGATGTTTAAACAATTTTCTAGTCGTTTTTGAGTTAGAGCTATTCTCATTATCCTAATCTGGACTAGTTCGTTTGGCAGAGATAACTGCTTCTACCAGTTTGTCGCCATTGTTGGCAGCCATTTTCATTCCTATCTTTTCCTTACAAGCTGCCTACACAAGGGTTTTTGAACCCTCAATACTCGTTGCAATTTAAAAAAAAAAAAAACGACACTATTATCTTTCGCTCTCTCATACCTACTTTTCGTTTTCATTTTCACGACTGCAAGCGTGAAAACCTACAGTTGGGATTCATGTGGAAGGCATTAAAATGATCTTCCGGATTGTTATATGTGGTCATAACTCTTTTACCTCCAACTCACCACTGGTCACACATTTATCAAAACACCAAACCACCACTCACTTTGCATTTGACTTTTGTTAATATGGTTTCGATTTATAAGTTCGTTGATGCAATGGTTTTATTGAACACATTAATTTTGGGTCAAATCGTGGTTCATTTGACATGTTGGTGTCTTTGATGTAATCATCGATGCAATATTCGACATATTGGTGTTTCTTTTAAAATCGTGCAAATAACATTGTTTATTTAACATTCGGATCGATTTTTGGTTATGAATACCATAGTTTTCAATGGTTATGTGATAATTCATTTGATTAAAATATTTTTTGGATATGCACTGTTATGATTTGAATAGGCACCGTTGATTATACAGCTGACATGATAGTTTTGCATGGTCCCAAATTACTACACCACCCTCGCACGAATAAGCATTAACACTCTGTCTTGCATTTCGGGTTGCCTTTGCATGTTTTGGGGAAGTTACGGGAAAAATGGTTATGTGTCTACCCTATCAAACCCCCTCGCCGATTACCCTGTTGATCCTATTCTATTTGTTATGGCTCCTGTAGTGCGAATCGAGCCTAACGACGTCCAAAATTTGTTGTTATTTGATAACGCGCGAGAGGACCTAGAGAGGAATGGTTGGTTGGTTTTTATTGAGAAGTTCGAGGGTTTGAACCTCGCAGTCGCTCAACAATTTGCACTTACTTTCGATGGATGCAGGGTGAAAGTTGGAACATCCAACTCGAATTGAACGAGGATTTCCTTAGCTCAACCACTGGTCTGCCAGACAAAGGGAAGAAATGGTTTAAAAATTTGAAGGTTGATGAAGTACCATGGCCACTGTTGTTTACCTCAAGGAAAATCAATAGTTATGACAAAGGTATGCCAGTTACAGCTCTTAAGTCTAGGTGGCATGATTTGTTGGCCATTATCAAACAATTCATTACATGTGAGGGTAGATACGGTTTAGTTTTCTTATACCACCTTCGACTGCTCATGAGTTTCATAGATTTTCCTTTAAATATGCCACATTTCCTCCTTCGGAGTTTATATAAAATGGATAAACGTTTCAAGAGGGAGAAAGACAACTCCAGCCTTTTCCACCACTATTTAATTAAAATTATTATAGTTCATCATTTGAGGTTGAGTGGCGACTGTTGGGAAGCTTTCTTGTTGAGGAATGGCTTTGCCAGTCCTGAAATTGGACAAGTTGACAAAACCATGGTCACTGAAACCCTTGTTTGGCTGTCGTGCCCCCTCCTATACTCTTACCCTCTCTTGAACCCTCGACCTACCCGAACCCTACCCAAACCGACGCCCTGCCTGATTCATGCCTAAAAGATGGCAGTAAGCCTATTAAGAGGTTTGCAAGGAAAAAGGGTAAGGGTAACAACGATGTCAATTGCAAGGGTAAGAAGGTTGAGTGCTGGTGTTATTGGATAAATCCGTAAGTGCGGACACAAACCGATCTCCCTAGATCCACCTGGATCTAGAACAAATCAAGACAGAATAATACTCTTTCCCTAGATTTTGACTATTCAACGAAGTAGGAGGCAATAATCATGAACATACCTTATGATCGCTTCCTTTGGTCTTTGTTGTTCCAGCTTTGCTCCAATGCTCTTGTGCCATTCAGACCACAACAATACAAACCAATCGAAGTGAAGACAAATCAATATATTCAACAGTTAATCTATGTATATGATCAAAGAGTTATACAATAAAGTGACATTAGCTTTATGGGAAAGGGACATATTACTGTATTATATTGATGGAAAGCAAAGATTACAACCTGAGCCTTGATGTTGCAAACCTCCTTTCGATGTCCCTTGGCTCTGACACACACATTTGCTCACTTGTATGAAGAAGATCCACCACCTTTGATAGACTTGCTGAAGTTCTCTAGCTGCTGTAGCTTCAATCCTTCACACAGTTCTTCACTAATTCTCCAATAAATCTCTTGCTAGTTTGATTCTAACCTTTTCCATGAGAATCCCCTCAATATATAAGAGAGAATGAATTAGTTACTTAGATAGGAATGATCCCAAAATATCAGGAAAGCCAGTAATTAGATAATCATTCGAATGCCATCTCATCCTTCTAGAAGGTTCGAGAATTCATTTTTTTCCCTTCTTTAGAAAGAGTTTGCACCCTAGTAGTTAGACACAGTGCGAACTTCTCGCACCTTGGCTTAAGGCAACTTGCGAGAATCATGCATTCTCACAGGCAAATGTATTAGCAGCCTGTGAACCTTCCTCAAAACTGTGATTTCTGGAAAGAGATAAAGGTAACTTTTCTCAGGAGAAAGTTCTAATGAAGAGCTTGAGTACACCATCATCAATACATCATCAT
>SNQJ01S0247966.1:6704-20033 GCA_010110895.2 Picea sitchensis
TTGAATTAAGTACATGTATAACATACAAGAGCCACCCTTTTCTATTGAACTTCTTGAGCTGCAACATTGATATTTTTCTTACTAAAATTGGCTTCTGAATTCCTCGCAAAATTCTTGCATTTCCCTCCTTATCCTCACACTCCAAAATATTTTTATAACAATCTAACTTTTCCTTGTGGGAAGATAACCAATCCATACCCAATAGAACATCATATGAGCCTAGGGGTAGGATATTCAAGGTCACCTAATTCTATAGTCTTCTCATCACAAATGGATAGACTTCTACTACCTCATCCACTTTCCTCTTTGTTCTAGTGACTAATTGAACCAACCATGATATTTCATGTTTCTTTTTCTACAATGAACATGCCTCAACAAATCGAGCTGAAATGTAACTAAGGTTAGATACGGGGTCAATTAAAATAGAAACAAGTTACTTGGAAACAATACCTTTCAATTCCACCACAGAGGCTTGGTGGTATGCTTGTCGATTTTCCACAACTGCATATATTCTCAGCATGCTCCTAGCTACATCATTGACTATAGTTTCCTCCTGCATATGGTAAATAGTCTTGCTATCATTTTTCCTATGAGGTAAATACCTCAATAGGTGTGGCTCTTCACATCCTTTGCATTGTAAAATTCCTTTCTTAGGCTCCTCTACTCTTCCTCTTGCTTTATCTGCTAGTTTGTTTCCACTCTGAGATGGAAATTTCTATTGATACACACTTCTGCTTGGCTGACTTAATTATGCACATTTTATGGGATTCTTGTGTGAAAAGGACTTGAATCTCTTATTTTAGAATCCACTATTTTCCTTTCTCTTCCATTATTTTCAAGGATCTTTATTATGCTTGGAATGATCATATCAACACTTGGCCTTCCGAATAGTGTCCTCCAATGTATTGGGTTTGTCAAGCTCAATTTGGTATTTGTAGGATTGTGGAAATCCACTGAGAAAATGTTGCACTCTTTTTTTCTCATCCTATAGTTAAGAAGCACACCTCAACAACTCCATAACCTCTTGGCATATGCATCCATGGTAACTTGAACCAACTTATGCTCGTGGAATTTGACACAGAACCCCCTACTCTCCCTTGGGGCTTCTCGACCTCCCAGACAATGATTGTTAAATATTATCGAGTTGGATTAGCTCCTCGAGACCTTACTAGTCTCAATCTCAATCAAACACGTGCCCTATTATCACCCTTAGGGTTTTCACGGTCCGGATCTGGTCATTACCAATTTTTCTGTCGATCGATAGTTCATAGAAATTGTGGGTTGTCAACATACTCTCTCTTTATCGAAGAGATTTGTCCCTGAAATCTGAAAAGTGCTTACCCAAATATCCTTTAAATTGTGTTCATTGATCCCATGTCCCGAAGAGATCAACGACACTGGTAAAAAATGGGCTTTGAACTAGCACATCTGTTATTTTTTCCTCCTCTCCCCGTAATGATTCCTCACCATCGAATTCCCCATTCTTAGATCGACGGTTATAATTGAATTTAAATCTTCGAGCTTCGTGAGTCTTAAACTCTCCGCACTTTCTACCTCCCGAAGTAATTCCACCTAAAGTGCATGATCTGTTGACACGTACCTCCCACAAATCAATAGTCACAAGCCTCTTCGACTATTGAGGCTTTGGGAGTTTCAACTCTCCACCTTTGCTTTCTCCCAGAGAACTTCCACCCAAAGTACACAATATTTCGACACGTGTCCTTCTAGATCTGACGGCCATGATACACTTCGTCTCTTCAGGGTTTGGGAGTTTCACACTCTTGAGCTTTCGTTCCTCCCAGAGTGGTTTCCTCCGAAGATGACAGATTTCAGCCATGCGTCCCTATGGATGATGGATGGTCCCTGGCCTCTTCGAGATTTTGGTGAATCCTCACCCCTATGTGCACACAGAGACTTAAAACTTGTGTGATTTTCCCATATCCAACGATCTGGAACGACCCCACTCCCTCCTGGATGGATCTTAATCAGTGACTCGTGAAACCTTCAAAGCTTCACTCCCTTTAAGGATTTCTCCCCTCTATCTATCCTGAGCTTTATCTCTCAGAACCTTTGACTCTTCATAGGGCTTACTTCGACCTTTAGTCAAACTTCCAATTTGTGCACTCATTGCAAGAGATTACTATGCAAGACTTAACTTCTTGCACGCGACTGTGCACACCTTGAAATAGTCCTTTTTCACTCCTTGAAAAAATGAAAGTTCCATGCTATCTCTTCTGAGCTTCTGAGTCAAAATAGACTACGTCAAAACACTCCTTGCGGACTATATGCACACCTTGCTTGAATTCAATGAATAGAAACAATTGAAGCTTATTCAAATGTTGCACTGTATCATACGCTTAATAACATAACTCATTCATTCATGAAAATATAAAATGATATAAAATTATAAATATTAGAAACACCTTGTATTGGATCAATTTTCCTCTGTTATATTCATTCAAAAGTAAATGGATACAACTATGATAAAGCAATAACTAAAAATTCAACAACAATTAAATCACAGAAATCTCCTACTAGTTTCCAGCAGCCTCATTCGGGCATACAACACCTCTATTTATCCCAGAGGGATCCTAGGGTTCCCTTCAACTATTCGTCTTCTCGAAAAAAAAAACTAACTACTACTTAAGTTTCGTCACATTAAAGTATAGGAATGAAACTCCCAGATCACTTGTGATCATTTAGCTCCCAAGCGTTTGATCTTCTTCAGTTTTCAATTAGTTCAAAAATATTGACGGGAAACGCCAATGTTTAAGATTCCAAAATAATTCAAAATGTGTGTTATGGCGTTAAGTTGTCCCTCCACGTGTGCTTGTTGGAAATTCTCTTTATCATAATCCCTTGGACAAAAATTCATGGACTCATCTCCATGAGTTCCTGCACTGAATTTACATGCTTTTGGATATCAACTTCATTTTCCCAACTAGCATATTTTATCAGGTGTCCCTTCCAATTGACCAAATATTCAAAATAGGTCTTCCTCCTAGTCTTCTTGCCAATCCTCTGATCAATGATATTCTCCATCTGTGGCTTTTCTACTACAGGAATCTGCTTCTCCCACTGAATCTTCTCTTGATATTCTGATCTCTCTTTGTCATCTTCCCTGTAAGGATACAGGTTTGAAACATTGAATATGGGTGATATTCCCACATCCTCTGGCATCTTTATCTCATAATCATTGTTACCAAATTTACTTAAGATATTTCATGGTCCAATATTCTTGATCTTCAACTTGTTATATTTTCCCCTTGGGAACCTTTCTTTCTTGAGATGTGCCAGAACCTGATATCCTACTTCAAATTGAAGCTCTCTGCGATGTTTATCAACTCTGCACTCATACTCTTGGCTAGATATATGCAACTGCTCTCTCATATGGCTATGGAGATTCTACATTTCTGTAACAAAATCTTCTTCTCCAACACTTCTGAACTCACTCTTTTCTAAGTCTCTCAACTCAGATACTCCTCTTGGCTGCATTCCATACAGTATTTGGAATGGTCTCTTTCCAGTGCTCTTTTTTAGTGAGTCATTGTATGAAAATTCGGCTTGTGGAAGAATTTGATGCCAGTGACTATGATGTTCAGCGACCAGACTCATCAATAAGTTTCCCAAACTTCTGTTCACCACCTCAGTCTGTCTATCTGTCTTAGGGTGATAAGCTGATTTGAAGGACAAATCTATCCCCAAATTCTTCCACAATGTTCTCTAGAAATGACCAATGAATTTGGTGTCTCTGTATGAGACAATGCTTTTGGGTAATCCATGAAGTCGAACAACTTCCTTGAAAAATAAATTTGCAACATGTGTTGCATCACTAGTCTTATGGCATGGGATAAAGTGTGCCATTTTTGAAAATCTATCCACCACCACAAATATGGAATCACATATCTCTTTTTTCTTGGTAGTCCCAATAAAAAATCCATGCTTATTGCATCCCAAGGCCTCTCTGGTATTGGAAATGGCTGATACAATCCAGTGTTCTGTCTTTTTCCTTTTGCATGTTGACATATTCTACATCTGTTTACAAACTTTATCACTTATGTCCTCATACCTAGCCAATAATATGAACTGCTCAATTGTGCAAATGTCTTATCATGGCTAAAATGTCCATCCAATCCTCCACTATGACTTTCCTTCAAAAGGTTATCCCTCATTGAGAATTTTGGTATGCACAACTAATTTACTTTGAACAAAAATCCCTCTTGAACCATATACTCTATCCAATAGATTATGTCTCTCAGCACATGATTTTCACATGCTTTGTATGCTTCCTTGAAATCTAGATCATCACTGTACATTTCCTTAAGGTGTTCAAACCCTAAGGTATTCACCTGAAACTCTTGCAGAATCAAACATATCCTGCATAATGCATCAACAATTTTGTTAGCATTTCTAGAAATATGTTTTATGACAAAATTAAAATTTTGCATAAACTCAATCCACTTTGCATGTCTCTGATTCAATTTCCCATGTCTAGTTATGAATTGTAAAGCTTGGTTATCACTATACAAGACAAATTCATTTGGAACAAGGTAGTGCTTCCATTTCTTCAAGGATTGAATTATGGAATAAAACTCTTTATCATATGTGGTGTAATTTCTCTTAGTCTCATTCAKCTTCTCACTGAAATATACAAATGGCCTATTATCTTGGCTCAAAACTCCTCCAATTGCAACTCCACTCACATCACACCTTACTTGAAATKTCTTCTCGAAATTTGGCAAGAACAGAATTTGTTGTTCAGTTATCTTCTCCTCCAATATATTGAAACTTTTCTCAGCTTCTTCTATCCATTTAAAAAACTTGTGTCTCTTCTTCATTGTATCCATCATTGGTGCACAAATTCCACTGAAATATCTAATGAACTTCCTGTAGAAACTCGTTAATCCATGGAAGCTTCTTACTTCAAACATACTCCTTGGTGATGGACATTCTTTGATTGTTTTCACCTTCTTTGGATCCATCTTCAATTCATTTGAAGAGATCACAAAACCCAAGTAAATGAGTTATGTCTTCATAAAAGAGGACTTCTTTAGATTTATCAACAACTTCTCATGATGTAGTCTCCTCATCACTAATTTTAGATGTCTCAAATTCTCTTCTTCAGTTTTATTGAATACCATTATATCATCCAGATACACAATCACAAAATTATCAATGAAATCCTTTAATATCAGTCTCATAAAAATACTTGGGGCATTTGTTAAGACAAATGGCATAATAAGCCACTCATAAAACCCTGCATTTGTCTTAAAGGTTGTTTTCCACTCATCACCTTCTCTCATCCTTATCTGGTGATATCCACTTTTCAAATCTATCTTATAAAAGAAATTTTCTCCACTTAAACAATCCATTAAGTCATCCATTCTTGGCAAAGGAAATATATACCTGATGGTGATCTTGTTTGTGGCTCTTTAGGTTGTACACATTATCCATCCTCCATCCTTCATTGGGCTCAACAAAGTTGGTACTCTGCATGGACTCAATATTTCTCTTAACCAAACCTTTTTCTAATAAATCCTGGACTTGTTTCCTTACCTCCTCATTCTCTTGAGGTGTCAATATATACGCTACTTTGTTTGGAAGAATTTATCTTGGTATAAAATCAATATGATGGTTGATACTTCTGATGGGTGGAAATGAGTTAGGAAACTCGTCCACTACTATGTCAACAAAATTCTCCAACAGTTCCTGAACTTATTAAGGAAAATCATCCATAGAAGTACTTGTAAGGAAAACTTTGGGTTTCCTCACCACAACAAACTGCATCTCCTTTTTCTTCTTGACCTCACTTGGGAGTTCCTTCCCACTCATGAGAAGTATGCTATTGTTGGTTTCTTCCTTTACTTTATTCTCTTCTATTGGAAACAACATGTGTGTTCTACCATTATTTTCGAAAGTGTAAGTATTTCTTCTCCCATCATGAATGGCATTCCTTTCAAACTACCATGGTCTTCCTAACAAAACATGACATACATCCATGGGAATTACATCACACCAAATCTCATCTCTATATCCACCTATTTTAAACTCAACAAGACTTTGTTTAGTTACCATTACCTGGTGTCCTTTTTGAAACCATGATACTTGATATGACTTCGGATGTGCAGTTGTCTCCAGCTCCAATTTCTCCACCATATTTGTGGATACTAATTTATCAGTTCTCTCACTGTCAATTATCACCTTGCATACTCTGATTTTAGTCTTTCAAGATATCTTGAATAAATTGTTCCTCTGTCCTGGATTTTCAACTTATGGTTCTGGATTCAAGAGAACCTTCCTCAGCATCAAAGATCTTCCATCTTCTGCTCCTTCTACCTCAACATTCATCTTCTGAGTTTCTGAAATGTGAGCTTCACCTCCTTCTTTCTTTTTCTCGGGACATTCCCAAGACATGTGTCATGTCTTTCCACAGGAATAACATCTTATCTCTCCTCCTCTGCTTCTTCCTCTTCCTCTAGAAGAACTTATTCCACCACTTTGTCTCCCTTAGGAACTTCCACCTCTTTCTGAGTGACTGTTTGGTTTCTCATTATCATTCTTGGTTTTATATGCATTGTCATGGTCTACTCCCTTACCTTCATTTTGAATTTTGCCTCTACCTCGTTGACTCTATTTGTTGGCCAACTTCTCCTATGCTTTCAGTGAAATCTAATAAGAATCCTCTACTATCCTTACCGACATCATGTTGATATCATCCTGGATCTCGTATCTCAAGCCATTTATATATATGGAAAAATTTTCTTCTTCTTTCTCTCTTTGTCCAGTCCTGATATTCATCTTCTAGAACTCCTCTGTGTACTCTTTCACTGTCATACCCTTCTGTCTCAGGTTTTGCAACTTCCTGAACAGATTTATCTGATAATATTTGGGTATGAATTTAGCCTTCAACTTGGCTACCATTCTGTCCCAAATCTTTATCTTTTGTTTTCCTTTTCTTCTCCTGTCAGCCTGCAGTTCATCCCAGCACAATGTTTCATGTCCTTTCAACCTGGTGACAACATGTCTTACCTTCTTCTTCTCATCCACATATTCATAGTCAAAACATTTTTCCATGGATCTTATCCAATCCAACAATTATTCAGCATCCAAGTTGCCTTCATACATTGGATGTATATCTTGGTTCTAGCTCCCAATTTAACAACCACCCTCAGCAAGCGTTCCTCGAAATTGTTTTAATCTGTGGCTTCTTTAACTTCTATTTCTTCACTTTTCGCATCATTGATGTCCCTAGCATCAGGTGCTCTCCTCTGCGTTTCTTGCATTGCCTCTAATCTTGCATGAATCTCTCTCATTTCTCTTTCTACAACACAATTGGCTATAGGTGGCTCCACATGTCTCCTCGGTGGCATTGTATTGACTATTTCTCACACACAGAGTACAACTTCGAGCTCTTTTTCACTTCCTGAAAAAAATTTGAGGCTCTGATACCACTTGACGTAGACCCCCCTACTCTCCCTTGGGGTTGCTCGACCTTTGGGTCAAGGATCGTTAAATATTCTCGAGATGGATTAGGTCCTCAGGACCTTACTAGTCTCAATATCAATCAAAGACAGGCCCTTTTATCACCCTCAGGGTTTTCACGGTCACGATCTGGTCATTACCGATCTATCCGTTGATCGACGGTTCACAGAAATTGCGAGCTGCCAACGTACTCGCTCTTTATCAGAGATATTTGTCCCCGAAATATGAAAATTCCTCACCCAAATATCCTTTACATCATATTCATTGATCCCCTATCCCGATGAGATCAATGAATTTGGTAAATAGCAGGATGAAAACTAGCACGTCCGTTAATTTTTCGTCCTCTCCCCACAATGATTCCTCACTATCAATTTCCCCATTCTCAAATCGACGATTACAATTGCATTTGGCTCATTGGGCTTCAAGAGTCTTAAAATATCTGCACTTGCTTCCTCCTAAAGTAATTCCACCCAAAGTGAATGATCTGTTGACACGTACCTCCCACAGATCAACGATCACAAGCATCTTCGGTTATTTGGGCTTCGGGAGTTTCAACTCTCCACCTTCACTTTCTCCTAGAGCACTTCCACTTGAAGTACATGGTTTTCCCACACATTTCCTTCTGGATCAGACGACCACGATCCACTTCGGCTCTTCGGGGTTTGGGAGTTTCACACTCCTGCGCACTCATTCCTCCTAGAGTGGTTTCCTCTGAGGATGACGGATTTCTGCCATGCTTCCCTATGGATGATGGATAGTCCCTGGCCTCTTTAGGACTTTAGAAAATCCTCTCCTCTATGTGCAAGAAGAGAATTAAAACTCGTGTGCTTTTCCCAAATCCAACGATCTAGAACGACCCCACTCCCTCATGAATGGATCATAGCTAGTGACTCATGAAACCTTCAAAGCTTCACTCCCTTTGAAGATTTATCCCCTCTATATCTTCTGAGATTTATCTCTTGAAACCTTTGACTCTTCAGAGGGTTTACTCCAACCCTTAGTCGAAATTCCAATCTACACACTCCTTGCAACATATTCCTACGCAAGACTAAACTTCTTGCGGGCAACTGTGCACACCTTGCAGCAGTCCTTTTGCACTCCTTGCAAAAATGAAAGTTTCATGCTACCTCTTCTGAGCTTCTGAGTTGAAACAGACTTCATCAACACATTCCTTGTGGACTATATCCACACCTTGCATGAACTCAATGAAGAGAAACAATTGAATCTTATTCAAATTCTTCACTGTAATATATTCTTAATAACATAACTCATTCATTCATGGAAACAGAAAATGACAAAAAACTGTAAATAGTAGCAACACCCTATATTAGATATATTTTCCTCTGTTATATTCATTCAAATGTAAATGGCTACAACTATGATAAAGAAATAACTAAAAATTCAGCAACAACTAAATCACAGAAATATCCTACTAATTTGCAGTAACCTCATTCAGGCATACAACACCTTTATTTATCCCAGAGGGATCCTAGGGTTCCCTCCGACTACTCGTCTTATCAAAAAATGAAAACTAACTACTACTTAAGTTCTGTTACATTAAATTATAGGAGTGAAACTCCCAGATCACTCATGATCATTCAACTCCCGAGTGTTTTATCTTCTTCAGTTTTCAATCAATTCAAAAAGATTGACAGAAAACGACAGCATTTAAGATTCCAAAATAATTCAAAATGTGTGTTATGGCACTGAGTTTTCCCTCCATGTATGCTTGCTAGTGATGCTCCTACATCATAATTCCTTGATTTTATTATCATAATACTTCTCTAATAGGTATGTTTTTCAGAATTATTTCTCAAACTACTTCCATGTCAACTTGATTTCCTTCAATCTCTTGATTCCCTTAAGGTCTTCCCACCAAATGGAAGATCCTCCATTCAAACTAAATATGGTGATTCTTGCCTTAGTATTCTCAGAGTAATTATGCACCTGAAATTAGTTCTTAAGACCAAACAACCATGCCTCAACTTCTTCTCCTTTCTTGATATCTCCATTGAAGGTAGGCGGCTTATCCTTCTTGAATTCTTTAGTTAAGGAACTCTGAGAATTATTCCTCTTTTTCTTCTTCTTAGGGATACTTTACTCTAGGATGTTGGAATACTAAGAGGCGGGTGGGAGGGGGTGTTAATTAGTATGAGAACTTATACCACTTTTAACCACAATATATAAAATTCAATTTTATCAACAATATATTATCAATGTATCATATATGATTACATTCAATATATCATGAGCATATAAACACAAGAAACATCACATCACATCAAATACATAGTAAACCAAAATTTACATGGAAAACCAAATGGGAAAAAACCATAGAATGTTTTCTTATGTATCAAATATTACATTCACTGGAAGCACCAACTTCCCAATTCTCCAGCTACAATTGGAAGGAAGCTACAACCCCCTATTTACAAGATCCAACCTGAAGGAAGCTACAACTCCATGAATTCTCCGGCTCCAAGCAAAAGGAGGCTACAAGCCCCTGATTCTCAGGCTCTAACCTGAAGGAATCTCCAACTCCATATGTTCTTCGGCACCAACCAGAAGGAGGCTACAACAACCTTTCCTTGACTCATCTCGCCACCTTGAAATATAACAGTAGACAAAATTGTCACTACCACAATCACTGCCACTATCACATCAACTTGTTAATCTATCACTGTATCCAACCTTTCATTGTCACTGTACCATCAACCTGTAACTTGTAAACCTATCATTGTACCAAAACCTATACCATACCATGCATCAATTGTGTACCAACAAATTTAGTATAACATGCATCAATCATGTACCATAATATATGTCAAATGTAGATACCATAACATCAATGATGAGTATCTAATCATGTATCAATAATGTACCATATACTATAGCATCAATATGTTAAACATGTACCATATACCATAGCATCAATCATATATACACTTGCACAATATCATTAATGAAGTCTCTCATGTGCCGCATGCATATGCCACCATATACCAACTGTATACTTCAAGCATAGACCAACATCTCAAGGATATGGCATATACCAAACCAGATGCAAGAGTATATCTCACTCAACCATGTAGCCAAGGTGTACCTCAATCAAGTTCCAATGCCTCAACAATATACCAAGCATGCCTCAAGAATGTACCATATACAAACCAACACGTAACCCTAAAATCATACACATAAACATATTTGTAGTCTTGAAGCTGACATGATATAAGATTGTATAGACCTGTAGCCTTTCTTTAGTCTTTAGCAACCTGACACTATCATACTTCCAATTTTGTCTTATCCTCACGGGACTAAGACATATTTTCACATGGGGCCTAATGTGAGAGGCACTAGGAAACCCATGGGGTGCCTCATGGGACACTAGTTGTTTGACCCACAGGGGTCAACCAAATTAGGGTTTACTTGGAAATTATTTCTCTGCTCCGTAACCCTAAAACTCCTGCACTTCTCACCCTTTCGCTACCTCATATTTCACCGTTGCAAAATTTCTAAAAGATCACTTTCTCACTTAGATATATTCAATAGAAGTATGAGTGAATGTATTTGTGAATGAATTATTGAGGTGTATATATAATTTTTATAGGTAACTTCTTTCCTTAATTTTAGGGATTCTTGACTTTCTTGTTACAACCACTTTACCATTTCATTAATCGACTTGTAACCAACTAGGGGTTTCTTAACCATTATTTAAGGATTCTAACTTTACAAGGCCATAAATACTCAACTGTGAGGAACCACTTGGCATACCACCTATCACTGGAAATGACATGACAAGGAATATCCATCCATGAGTGGGTTACCTTCATTTACATTGTCCTTCACGACATTTTTCCTTGATCAACTTCGGGTTCCATAAACATACATTTGGGGCTACTAGAATTCTTCAAGGGTTGACATCAATGAAAACCAATCATTCAGCATGTGCCACCACTAGACTACTCCACTGAAGTAGTCTTCCTGCTATATGACTCTGTGGACAGACTTCCACCAAATATTCCTTTCTTGGCATCTTTATCCCTCCTTTTGCAAGAACTTATTCCCACATCGTTGTAATCCAACCCGTTCTTCTGAGCATATCAAGGGGTTTTCAACCTCTTCGACTAATGAAACTCTGTACTACTTTGGCCTTGTTACAGGTTCTTTTTAATATCTAACAAGATAAATAGTTACACTTCATTCAACTCAGCCTACTTTTATTGAGCTCTCATGATCCTTTCATTATCTACCTTCATACTTCTAACAGTGGCCATTAATTTTGGAGGAGTTTCTCTATCCCTCCGGCCATCAGATTCCTCATCTATGAGATGTAAGGTATCATCCATATTATACTATACTATTCACCCTTGTTTCCCTTCAGTACATCCTAAGTTTTTAAACAACAACTATTATTAGTAATACATTACCAATTTAAAACACGCATTTTAAACAACATCAAAACTTTCTTAAATAGTTTCAAGCAGTCTTGGTGACCCATTTAATCCTAGAGTTTTAAATTTGCACTAATACCACTCTGTGACACACCCAACCCCCCTTAAGTCTTACTTAGGTTGGTGGGATGTCGACTTTCCACTTTTTCCTTTTAACATTGGATTGACCAGTCATTTATGTGAGGACTTTTCTTATCACAATTTAAACTATGATAACCCTTTAGATTAATGGAGTTCCCAAAGGTATAAACACTCCAATTCATATGTTTTTCTCTTCTCATAATACTCATATCAATGATTTGTGGCTATTTTGACTCAGTCCCATTAGAGTTCCCAACCACCTAGTTTGATATCCCTCCTAACGGTAATATCCTAATGGATCAACCACTAAGATCTAATGGTCCTCATAGTTGAGGTTGATGGTCATGATCATGTTGGGGTCTTCGTCCCACTCAATGGTTTCTCCCTACATAATGTTCCATTCCTCACACCAATAAATGGGACCTACAAATCACACGATTGATATTAACTCTCGTCTCTATATGAATCAACAATCATTCTCTCATTTTTAAAGTTCCTCCCCCTCATAGTTTCATCACAGTAGCTCCAAAACCGCTTTGAATTCATCACTCTAACCATGTGCATATTCTACGGATAAAATGATTACCATTCATATAATCCTACATTCACCCTAGACTTTAGGGGCAAGGATTATTTCCGAGTGGGGTTTCCAAATCCTCTTCCTTGGAGCGACTCCTGCTGAAATCAATGACTATGATCTTGCAGGATCACCTCTCGATGAATCTATGGTCCTCGGGGATCCTTTCGTCGGAATTCTATTAGAATCTTCTTTCAATACCCTTGAAAATCCATCCTCCAAAATTCTTCTTACCATATCCAATGATCCATATTTCTCCCTAACCTCCCTCTGATAAACAGGCAGTCTCAGATGACTGAGGGTTGTCCCCTTTGGAGTACAAATGTTGCCTAATCTATCCACTCCAAAATGACACCATCTAACCAATAGTATGTATCTTCCCACACATACAAATCAATGACTATGAGTCCAACCACCATAATACACAGGTTTCTCCCAAGGAAATAGTCAAATTCCAGACTTAATAGGTAAGGTTCCTTTTTTTAGCCTTTCTAAGGTTCCACCAAATTTCTAAGGCTTGGAAATTCTAGGTTTACAGTGGTTAAGGTCTTCCATTTTGAAAATGGATGAAATATTGCATGTCCTGAAATATTTACACATAAATCAGGTGAATTTTCATAGGGCTTAAGACTTATCACCCATATTGGCACCTCCCAAGTCCTAAATTCTATCTGGCATTCTCCAATTGAATATTTTGTCCATATCCTTAAACATTTCCTCTTAAGGATTGAAGATTCT